>CAFUXE010000343.1:257486-307663 GCA_903364295.1 Serranus cabrilla
ATAATTAAAATTGACTTTTTAGAGAATAGATAATAGAGTTTTAGAGTCATTAATTAAATTGATTTTTTTCTGTTCAATTAGCTTAGGCACTGTGAAATGGTCAGAAAAACAGTTGTTTTTATGGCACCATGTTGGTGACATGTAAACAAACAAGCATGTAAACACAAGGGGCAATATTGTTAGATATATGGACATGGCCATGACCATTTAGTTGAGCTTGTTGATTTGATATTGTAATTATTGTGACAATGCTAAACTTATATAATTTAGGTTTTTGAGTCAGAAAGCATGTTGAGGTGGATGATTCATTACTTTGTTATTATTAATGGAGATGCCTCTTTGTCATTGGCCTCATAAGAACAGCACAGACTCCATTTTATATGACATTAGGTAAAGCATAATCTGCATAGACAGCTGTTTAAAATCACACAAATACCCTGCTGTATATGTGTTTTGAACATATGTATTGCATGTTAGTTGATTATTCAAGGCTCCCGGTCTGTTTGTGAGCTAACCCTCACTCAGTGAATGGATTGCTACTAGTGATAGCTAGCTGCAAAGCTAGAGCAGCTAACAAAACTGAATAATGTAAAAACAGATGAGATTACTTATAAAGTCGCCACAAGAAGGAGAGAGATATAGTGCTTAAGCAAATCTAACATTGGTGTTAATAAAGGGGACAATTATTCTGTTCTATTAGATCCGTGAGACGCACAGATGACTGATGAGGGGTTTATTACATCATAAAGTGTATAATTACTGGTTTGCATTAAAGGGACAAAAGCATATTAACTATTAGTAGAGACTCTACCTTGACCTATTCCTGTAATACATTGCCCTCCAAATTGCAAAGCAGCATTGACCAAACACAGTCAGCATGAGCCATGTACTAGGTTTTGTTTTTTTATATAATCCAATCTATAAATCACAAATCTGCCTCAAGGGGCTTTATGATCGGCTCAGCTGCATCACACTCATTCCTCACAGCTGAACTATTCCTTGTTGATTTTAATAATATTAAGGTTCAGCTTGTTATATTTTGAGGAATATGGCATGGGGTGGTGCATCCGATCACCAAGGATCCCGAGGTATAGCAAAACTATGTTGGTACTTAGAGGAAGGATAGGCAAGTTTGTTGGCTGCTGAGGGACAAAGAAAATACACCATACGGGTGAGTAGCAGGATGATCCATTATTGTCTGAATACTGAAGAGGAAATATCCTCCTTTCCCATTCTGATAGTAAGCAAGTGCTGTCTTCAGTGTGTATTTGAAAGCCCCATGTCATCCTAATGGTAGACAGATGGTTTGGTTCAGGCTGCTGCACCCTAACTGCCAATATGCAAAGAATATGGCCAAAATGGCTCCAACACAAAGGCCAGCTGAGTAGTTGACAAAAGAAAAGAAAACTTACAAGAGATGGCAGAAGTTTGAAAATGGGTAGTTTCTCTCTGGGGATGAAGTTTGCCTTTGTTGTTTGATACACCTTTGAAAACCGTGACAAATGCCCCCGCATCAGAAATCTCACAACCAGAATACACAGGAAATAGCCTAGATATGGCGTTGTTGAGTGGGAAAGGATTGTTTTTGAAAATAACATTTTTTCCACGCTATTGTCCCCCACCTCCAACCCAGTAGCACATAATGGCAGACAATGTTTTGAGTTGATGCACCCTCTGGGCAGCCACAGACTGTGCAGCATTGGTTATAAACTGAATTATGAGTAATATTCAGGCTGTGACTGGCCGCAAATGTTGGCTCACGCTGGAAAGTGTAACACAGTAGAATACCTTAAGTTTGCTTTATGAAATGACTAAATTCATGTTTGTCACTGGGGATGAACGGTCTCATGAAAAAATAAAAGTGACTTTATGCTGCATTTCACACCGAGGTAATGGAAATCTGTCTTTGTGCATACATCTTCTGATACACACATGCAAGACGTGAGACGTTCTTTAAAAAGGTCAGAGTACATGTAGGACGCTGACACAGTGATGGTGAGCACTGTGGATGTAAAAGAAGCCCACAAATGTACTAATTATATATTACTTTTTGCAGCATATTACTAAAGTAATGCTGCAGAAGACAAGTGTTTATTATCTTCTTTTGTTTTGTTGCAGTATAATCCATGTGTATGTGCATATCTAAGTGGAAGCAGAGCTGCAATGATCAGTTTATCATCAGATATTAGTTCAGCGACTGATTATCTGATAATCATTTGAGTCATTTTTCAAGCACATGCTCTTTGTTCCCAGACTCTCAAATGTGGGAATTTGATGCTTCTCTTTATGATATTTAACTCAATATATTTGGCTTTTCTAATTTTGGGTTGGATATATAAGACAAAATGAATAATGAGGAACATAATTAGCAGATTCATAGAAAATGAAAACTATACTGTTCGTTGCAGCCCTAAATGGATGTTTTTTTTTCTCATTCAAGTTGAATCAAAATAAATGTGGTCTAACATTGTATATTCTGCCCACTGTATGCAAGGAATGGGCTCATATTAAGCAACATAACTTTAAAATACATCACTTTGTAGGGCTGGGAAATATTTTGTCTATCAGCTGTGGCTGAATTGCATTATGATGATATAATATGATGGTAGTATGGAAGTGTATCACAGCTTTACAAAATTCTGTTGTCAAATTTATAATTTGTAGGAAAACAGTATGTCAAGTTTATTTGTCTTTGACAATATAACAAACATGTTGAGTGCATGTCCTTCTTCCTGCACAGCTGATTTTCTTTAAATTATAAATAGTTTACATTCATGTCTGAATCCAAATGTCTGGATTTTACCTTACTTACAGGTATGAGTGCAGACATGCTGTAGGCCAGATATAATATTCAACCACATCATCATACAGAAATATGTAGACGTATAGGGTACAAAGGTAATCAAAATGCATTTTAATATTGCAGCCTACCCTATAAAAGATGTGCAGTGTAATGCCAAATATATTGTAAAGAACAACGGCCAAAAACAGGTCCGACATAAAAACTTTGCTCCATAGCGCCCCTAGTGGTCAAATACACTACAGGGCACCTTTAAGTGGAGTTGGCAGCACATGAAGTCATGTCACTACATTATTTTCCTCTCACTCATTTTAAAAGAAATCTAATTTTAAGACACAATGGAGGATTTAAATGACTTGAGGTGGACATTTCAGGTTCCTGCGTGAAGGGTATTGTCAATGGCTTTCAAAGGACATTGTGTACTACAGTGTTTGCGAAAGGACACTGTGCTGTTGTAATGAACGCCTTTTAAGAAAATGTCATGGTGAGAGCACATCTTACAAGTCTACTCTCCCAACCAGGAGGAGGACAGCGAGGAGGAGCCCAAGCTGAAGTATGAGAGGCTCTCCAATGGGGTGACAGAAATCCTCCAGAAGGATGCAGCCAGCTGTATGACCGTCCATGACAAGGTAGAGGTTATAATCCACCATCCACAAGGGCGTCTCGGTCCCAACTCCACCCGTCTCAAGCACAGTTTTCACATTGTTTATGTAAACATCTGAGAGACGGCAGCCCATTCTCTTCTCACCTTCCCTGCTTTTCCTCTCAGGGAGGTGCACCAGCAGACAGCAGGCGTTATTGTCTCCTCCTCTGTTTATTCCCACTCTTACATATTTTTCACTCCTCTCCTCTGTTTGTCCATTGTTGATATTTTTAAGAGGGCCACTCTCCCCGAGATGGTTAATCGTTGTGGCACCAGCAGCACACATGCACGCCTGAGCAGAGCAAAAGTCATACCCAGTTATGTCTCCTCACCTGATGTTTTATTAACTGCTATTGATTTTCATTTATTTATTTTTACTTTCAGGATTTGGCCTTCTCTTCTTTTCCCTTTTTTTCCCCTTAACCTTAAAATAGAAACCGTGCCACAGTGAGAGACGTTGCTTTGCAGAAATTCTAAATTTGATCTGACTGTCTTTCTTCCTGGGATTTCTGTGCTCGTGTACCTTCTTCCACCCAGCTACCTGTGCGGTCACACCAGCCCCCTCCGCCGCGTCAAACTCCCACAACCTTAAAGCCACCGACGGCACATATTGCCTTATGTTGCCTCATATTTTAAGTGTCTGAATCGGAATTTCATTTGAACAATTCCATTCTGATAAATCCCTTTAAAAGTCGCTCCGCCTCACAAGGTTGAACCCTTTATTTATTTATTTTTGGTTATTTTATTTGGGGAGATTGCAGGGGCTCTGTCTGACATGCTCAGCTGTGCCTGTAAATATAAGCATTTCATTATAGACTGCACTGAAGCATGGTGGGCTCGCCGCACATCCACATGCTGGTCTAGAAGGGAGGGGGATTAGGAGGAGGGCATGGAGCAGGGGCTGGGGTGGAAGAACACACACTTAATCTAATGCCAAAAGCCCCCAGTTTCTATAATTTTTTTGTCCCAGTGGACTCACGTACACACACATATACACTTTTGCTGAAGCACAAAACACAGAAACCAGTTGCTGCTCGGGAGGAATAATAGCTGCGTGCTGGGCAGGGAGGTGATTGGGTTGCATGGGGAGCATGGGAAGAAGTCAGATGTACAGCGCATTTATTATGCTTAAGCATTTTAATTTGAGGAAAAAAATGCCATTTCACACTGTATGCTTTAATAAATAGGGCTTTTCCACCCCCTGCAATTTCACAGTTTTGCCTCCAAGCCCACCCAATCCCCACTCTGCCCATGTCGCTCCAGCTCCAGGAAGTGTTTTTTTTTTTTATCCTCTGCCACAGCCTTCGTCAGCACAAGATTCTTTTTTTTCCCCAAAGTCTTGAATTTGTTTCACGTGTCTTGGTTTAATTTACATTACATTTTTCCCCTCTCAGTTTCTTGCTCTAGGTACCCATTTTGGAAAAGTCTTCCTGCTGGACATCCAAGGAAATGTGACTCAGAAGTTTGAAATTGTGAGTACATTATTTAAGATTATTATCATTCAATTAATTCATTAATAATAATTATAATTATGCACATAGCAGTTTTCAAAAACAAGTTACAAAATGCTTTAGAAAGCTATAAAAACAAGAAACATTGGTTGACAGATTATGGATCTAACATCAGGCATTAATGAGCCCTTACATTTATAAAACAATCATAATATTATGTTAATAGTTAGTCAGATTAAGCTGATGTATACTACTTTATTTTACCAGGTTGTGTGATAATGACAAATGCCAGTTCAGCAAGTTTTCATGAAATCAAACCGTTTTAAGTGCAAAAGCTAAACTGGATCGGCGAAACAGGAAATCGTCCAAGCCATCTCTGCTGGGGAAACATATGATAAGCAAAAAACTTTTCCTCCTTTAGTCTACACAGATGCAAAGTCAACCCTTTAGGGAAGGTAACATCTTATATAATTTATGCCATTTGGTTGATCCTTTTATCTAAAGAGCCCTACTATAGTGTCATGAATGTGTAAACTTTAAAAGCCTCAGCAGGGAATTGGGACCCCCTAACCTTCACAGCATTAATGCCATGCTCTATGCATCGACACATATGGGGCTGTGCATCCATTACATACTCAAATTTTTGCCTTCCGCTTTTTCTGGCATTTCACTTAATGGGGTAAAAATGTCAGGCAGCAACATTTGGCCAGCCACAAAGATATTCACCCGCCTCTAAAAAAAGATGCCATGATATTGTGTCTCCGCAGAGTTCAGTGAAGATCAACCAGATCAGTCTGGATGAAAGTGGAGAGCATGTGGGCATCTGCTCCGAGGATGGGAAGGTGAGATCTCTCTGCTCATCGCCGCTGGTTACTGATCCTTGGGCCTTCTGCAGAAAAAAAAAAGTGTTTTTCATCTTTCATAATTCATCCTCAGATTCATATAAAACTCATCTTATCAGTGTTAAACTTTATGCTAATGATGTGGAACTTGAGGTGTTCGGTAGTGAATTTTTAGAAGGCAGTTCTTCCAGTCACAGCATTAAGTTAAAGTTTTATCTTCACCATATCAACACATATTTTTTTCATGATGCGTGAATGTATAAAAAGCTTGTACCTATTTTGAATAGTAGGGGAAAGGATTGCACTCAGATCCGTCGAGCTGTCAGTCAGCCATCAGCCGAGTATGGATACCCTCTCCATGTTCTCCACCTTGCTGTTATCTTGTCTCTTCTCATCATTACCACCATCCTTCATGGATTTCGCAGTCAAGATATGCTCTCTGATATCACCCTCCCCCTACTTCTCGCACTCTGGTGGCAAAAACAAGATCTTGTCGCACAAAAAAAGTGGAGCAGACAATTAAAATCAATGCTACAGCAATTGTTTGCCCTCAACCAATTCAGTTGGCTGTTAATCCTTTGAAAATCTAACTTAATCCTTAATCGCTGGTGCGGTTCGGAAAAGGAGATTGCATCTATTCCTCTACTTTAAAAAAAAAAGTCTTCTTTTGGGGCCTCAGATGAAGAGAAGCTGGGTGTCATGTACTCTAATGGTACATTAGGGTTTGTTGTAGCCAACTGAGGCTGTGGACGAGTCCAGGATGAGGACTCCTGTTTCTAAACCCTGCGGGGTTCAAAGAATCAACTTGTCCACTAATTGGTGACCCAGCGGAGAAGTAGGGAGCCAATCAAAGTCTTTTCTCACCACAATTCCCCCCGCTGGCCTCGGATAGTTGCAGAGGCAGCAATTAAAGGAGAAATTTTGAGTTATTCACCTTTTGCCTGCCGTTCTGCCGTCTCGTCTTTGTTTCAGGTTCAAGTGTTTGGTCTCTATACAAGAGAGGGCTTCCATGAGAACTTTGACTGTCCCATCAAAGTAAGTTGGTATCACATTTTTTTAAACTAGAAGGAAATTGCATTTTTGAAAGTGGGTTATATAAGGTACTTATCCATAGTCAGTGTATTGCCTCCTGTAGATGGACCACAAGCATACTGCTGTGGATGGGGTCAGTATAATGTATTTTTGTGGATAAAAATAATCATAATCAGTTTAAGTTTAGAATATTTTCACCCTTTTTACTTTTACACATGAGGCGAACAAACCTGTAATCTATGATCTCTCCATGACAGCCAGACTCCTTTGGCAAAACCAGTAATTTTGCTGAGCAGAACACAGAAGTTGCTGGTCCGTCTTTGCCTAGATCAGTTAGTTTTTTTGTGTTATTGTGTGACTTTGGTGCTTTAAAGAGTTAGTTACTTTTCACCAAAATCATACCATGACAGACAAAAACTAGATTAATCGAGGCAGCAGTAGACGAGCAACTTACGTGTTCTACAAGCTAAAATTACTGTTTTTGTCAATGGAGTCTGGTGGCTTTGATCAGAACATTACGGCTTCAGTTCCTCGTTGAAAAGAGCTGTAAAGTGTTGAAAATATTCTAAATATAGCGGAGAATTGAACAGATTTTGATGAATTAAGGTGGCTAAAATATGTTTACTGCTGCCCCCACCCACAGCAGTACATTTCTTAGCTTCCATGGCCGTAATCCTGCCCGCTTCTCCAAAATTTGGGCGTGTCCACCATCATCTACTGTAGGTAATACACTAACTATGGATAAATACCTCATACAACCCCACTTATAAAAAAATTGAAGTACCCCTTTAAGTGCCTTAGCATCCATCTGTTGCTACAGTTTGACCAAAAAATCTAATTTAAGACATTTCATGTGTTGTTTGCAGGTGGTGGCATTACATCCTCAGTTCACCAGATCAAACTACAAACAGTTTGTCACCGGGGGCAACAAGGTACGTTTGAGCAGTACTTTTTTTTTTTTACTTGTCCAATCATTAAGTACAGTTTTTGCCATTTCCTGCCACAATAATTCATCCTGATTGTGTCCGGGGTGAAACCGAATCCTGCAAACCTTCTCACTTTGGCCTGGCTGACGGCGATGCACAGGCCTTTGTCTGGTGTGAAAGGCTCTTAGTTTTCTGTCTCTTTGCTGGAGTGCTCTCGGGAGAGCTGCCCATTTTCACAAAGTGCTGTTCGCTCAACAGTGTTTGAAAGGCAATGCTTCACAAGCACGGCAAGTAGATGTCATTATCAAGAGGGTACATAGTCTTAGGATTTCCGGGCGCATACAGTGATCTCTCTCCTGGAAGTCGTCTCTGGTAGGTATGTCAGAAGGTGCGGAAGTGCGGGAGGTGGAAACTATCTCCGGCATTAGATTTGTCATTTTCTGAAGTAAAACCAGCTTCCCATTACCACACGCCAATTACTGTACACACATCTATAAACTGCGAGGAAGTAGCGTAATTTCAAAACCATCCATAAATAAAATATACTGACATTTATACAACAGGGGTGAGGAAAAACAACTTTTTTATGAAACCCCATTGTTAGTGTTACTTTGCCATTTTCTTTCAATTGGCGCTGATTCCTCTCAGTTCCAAGTTGTGAAGGCCTCCACAATGTGCCTGTGATGAAAATCAATAAGCCTCAACGGGAGCCACATCCTGTCAAAGGAAATTCAATTTTGTCTCCGTAGTTCTTTTGTCGTATCATCTCTTTGTCGAGCAAACTGTTTATTAACATAGCCCAACTGCTAAATTAAAGAGCCTATACAACCTTCTCCCGGCATCCTTGGTAATATTATGCACATTTTATGGGGCTTTTCTTGTGTCCGTTTATATAGTAAGGACAGTAACAATGCAGGGAATGTGAATGACAGGATTTGTCCTCTACAGCAGGTACAGCACAAGGCCTGAACGCAAAATGGCAATTCATGCTGTGGCCGCCTTGAGAGCTCTCACCGAGCCTCAAAACGTCTGTGAGAAGACAACAGATATAGCATGAAGACGTGATGAATGCTTCTTTAAGTACTTGTTTCTATACTTTACACCAGCCGCCGTGACGGCAATAAATGGAGTGTATCCTAAAGAAGCCGTCAGCACAAGGATGAGAGGCAGATGTATGAAATCATGCCTGTAATGCATCAAGTTTTCAAGCCTTTCCTTTAAGGCTTTCACACCATCTTTTACTTGCAAATGACGTCGACTATGTGAGACTGTAAAATTACTTCATCCACAACTGAGTGTGAAGCTTTTAGATGGAATCTAATGAACAATCTGTCTTTGTGCCTAAATGCTCTGAAGTGGAATTAAGATCTTCATGTGAGAAGTAAAATCTGGTTTTACTTCATCATCTTGCAGCGTGCAATGAGAAAGTTCCCTTCAGTTTAAGTTAGATCTGTAAGGCTGCTTCACCCTTTTACCAGACACAGTGCAATATGCTGTTCATCTACTGCCCTCTGTAGGCCAGGCTGCACAACTACAAACTGTGTAAATGTCTCCTTTCTCAAAGCTGCTCCTGTATGAAAGGAACTGGTTGAATCGCTGGAAGACGTCTGTTCTGCACGAAGGCGAAGGCTCCATCACCAACATCCAGTGGAGAGCGAACCTCATCGCCTGGGCCAACAACGTGGTGAGTGATCGTCACAGAGAGCACTCAGTCCGTCCGTCAGCAGAAGCTTTGTCTCAGTATCCCTCCTCGACTCCTCTATCCTCGATCAATTCACCTGGAAATCGATCAAAATCCCCCATCTTAAAGCACATAAGCACGGATACACAAGTGCAGCCTGTACATAAGTTTTATAGTTACACAGTGTATAAATGCTCCAATTTCAGCTCTACAGCTGGCAACATGTAAACAAGTGCCCACATTTCCATGAAATTCAATCTTTAAGGCAGAAAATTGACATTAAAGACACGGAAACACAAATATAGAAGGAAATATAATACAATGAGTGAGAGATAGGTGATAACCTTTTTAATAAACATATAAAAGTAATTGTAGAGAGGCTTCAGTGACAGGTTTTGCTGCATGTCATCCCTCTTTCTCTCCCCACTTTACTGTTAAATCATCAGTTGTTCTACCAAATAAAGGCAAGAAATAAAAAAATAGAAATGGGATTTTTTTTAACTGAAGCAGTTGTTTATGACTTGTGACCCCTACCATCCACTCCAGCAGTAAATGAAGGTAGAAAACTGTCATTAAATGCTTTCATTTCAAAAAGTATGAATCACCAAAACCATGACAGGTTCTGGAATAAACAGTAATAAATGTCCAAAAATAACATGAGGCTGATGGGTCCAGTTTTATGCAAGATTAGCTGCGACCCAACATAGGATCCCCTCCAGGCTTCCTCTTGCAGGGATAATACAAAGAACAATAAAGAAGTGTGTTTTTTTTCCTGTTGTCTTTCAGGGAGTAAAAATCTACGACATCGGTACAAAGCAGCGCATCACAAACGTGCTGCGGGACAACGTCAGCCTGAGGCCGGACATGTACCCCTGCAGCCTGTGCTGGAAAGACAACAACACTCTCATTGTTGGCTGGGGTACTTCCATCAAGGTTTGCTCAGTTTCTATTTAAATCCTTCACAGACAGCAGCTTTTCCCGTCTGTCAGACTTTCTGTAAATCTCCTGTTTCTCTTCAGATTTGTGTCGTGAAAGAGCGAAATCCCACTGAGATGAGAGACCTGCCCAGCCGCTACGTGGAAATAGGTATAAAATACACTGCACATAATAATAAACTGTATATGATAATTAACTTTATTTATAAAGAACTGACAGAACTGCAACCACAATGGAGAAATTACAGTTTCAGGGTATTTTTTTTGCTCCTGTCACACTTTACTCAATGTGAAAAAAAAGATATTCTATGAGATTTAAAGGGGCAAATGTACAAGAAAAAATGAAAAAAAAAACTATTATTCTCTAAGATTATAAAGTTGTACATTTATGAGGAAAAATGAGATATTGTCTGTGATTAAATCAATTAAATTTACAGGGACAAAATATCATTTTCTGAGATTCTGAAGTCAAATATATTAAAAAAAAGTTTATATTCTAGAAGATTAAAGGGAAACTTTTACAAGAAAAAAATACACAAATTTGCTGTAAAAACTAATATTGAGATGAAATTTAGAAAATGCAGTTGCAAAAATATATAATACTATTAGATTACCACTCCCAACTTTCAAATGCATTAAATTCATACTGATATAATATGTAATTACATTTATAATCGTGTCTTTGATCCGGTTTTGTTTCTCTTTTCCGCTCAGTTTCTGCATTTGAGACGGAGTTCTTCATCAGCGGTCTCGCTCCGCTGGCCGACCAGCTCGTCACTCTGTACTTTGTGAAGGAGAACGCCGATCACATGGTAGTCAAGCTTCTTTTACATGCATATTTAGAAAACCCACCGAAAACGCCGCCTGCAGGCTCCTGTGGCTGTGACTCAGAAATCATAGGAAATGAAATGGTTAATTCTCTACGTTTTAATATTCATTTATCGTCGTAGGCCCAAAATAATTTGTTTTCTTTATTGGTAAAATGTGTAGCTTATATACAGCATTAAAAAAAACATTTTAGTCAACTAAAAAAATGCATCAAAGATGATGAAAGTCTACAACCCGTTACATTAACATCTAAATTCTGACAACTTCAATTCTAGTTTTAGTTTCCTTTGCTCGGCTCTCTTGAGACATTTTTTCAGTGCCCAGCCGCATTTTCCCTTAAGTCCACACTCCATTCTAACAAAATCATATTAATAAAAGGTAATTATGAACTATTAGTAATGTTGGTAGGCTAATTTAGACTTAGTAGACTGTTTTGTCTTCATTTTAAGGCTCAAAATAATGTTTGCGGCTCCATTACCACATTTTTTCACTCCTTTCACAATGTTTTTTTCTTGGTAAAGGTTGCAGACGCCTGTTCTAAAGTTTAGTGTCGATGCAGTGACACACATACATTTGTTGACACGATGTAGAAGGTATCTGGTGATTTGCATATCTCTGGCAAAAAGCATGTTCTAGTAATTGTTATTTAGAGACGACTCATGATAAATGGGTTTTAGCCACATGCTTAACATTGTCAGGAACTAGATCAAACCTCTTATAACCGTCCTGCCTGGTAGGTGTAGGGGAAAGGCCAGACCAGAGGATCTTTTGTTCTTTTAGTTTCAGTTGTGTTTTAGCCACATACCATAGAGGCACAAGTGCAGAAATTGCTAAATGTTATTTTAAATGTTTGGCATTTTGGCCTCAGAGTTCTCCTTTTCTAAGCTTTTCCATGTGGGTATTCCAGGTTTTAAAGATGTTTTCCTCTGTGTGTGTGCAGGATGAGGAGTTTCGTGCGCGGCCTCGCCTCGACATCATCCAGCCGCTCCCTGAGAGCTGTGAGGAGATCTCCTCCGACGCGCTGACCGTGCGCAACTTCCAAGACAACGAGTGCAGAGACTACCGGCTCGGTGAGACTATAAAACCGGCCCCGCGGAGAAATGTCACGCGGCCTTTTACTGCGCTCTGATTTTATTATGCATCGACCATCAAATGTCAGCCGTAATGCGCAGAGACATGAATGTATTTTCATTAACAGAGCATTCGGAGGGAGAGTCGCTCTTCTACATCATCAGTCCCAAAGACATCGTGGTGGCCAAGGAGCGTGACCAGGACGACCACATCGATTGGCTGCTTGAGAAGAAGAAATATGAAGTATGTGCTGTTGGTTTTTTATGAATGCTGCAAAAGGTTAAGGTCTGCAATTACATATTGTCCTGTTTAACCGCGACAGGAGGCGCTGATGGCTGCAGAGATCAGCTTCAAAAACATCAAGAGACACGACGTGCAGAAGATCGGGATGGCGTACATCAACCACTTAGTGGAGAAAGGAGACTACGACAGCGCGGCGAGGTACGTCTGAAGCTGAAGTTTTAAAACAGACAAAAAAAGAATAGAAATACATCTTCTCTTGTTTTTTTTGTACTTGGTGTTAGTGAAAAAGTTACAGTTGCGTCATTGTTTCATGTGTCACCTGACGTTCATGTCTGTGCAACTGAGAAGTGTTTTTACACATTCCAGCCCACCCACGATTTCCAATCAAATGTACAGAATTTAATCTAAATCCCTGTTGTGACTGCATATCACTCACACATTCCACTTCAAGGTAAATACGCTCAAACTTAAGACATAAAGCACAATTAATTCCATATAAAAGGCGCCTTATTAATCAATGCAGCTCCACAGCCTTAAAGCTTGTCCTGTTCCACCTGATTGATTCTTTTAATTTCAGGAAGTGTCAAAAGGTTCTTGGAAAAAACATGGAACTCTGGGAAAACGAAGTGTACAGGTTCAAGACAATCGGACAGCTGAAGGTGGGAATTTCTGTTTCTTAATAACAGCTTAATTACTGAAGTGATTGTAGTTATAAACTGATATGAAATGTGTGTTTCTTGTCTTCTGCTCTCAGGCCATCAGTCAGTATTTACCCAGAGGGGATCTGCGTCTCCGACCGGCCATCTATGAAATGATCTTGCATGATTTTCTAAAAACTGACTACGAGGTAATTTGACCCTTAAAAGTTTTTACATCCTGTGACAAATCTGCTGGTTGATCATCAGAAATAATGGTTCGTCCCTCTTCCTGTTCTCTCTCCACAAAGGGTTTTGCCACTCTGATCCGTGAATGGCCCGGAGAGCTTTATAACAACATGGCCATCGTTCAGGCCGTCACCGATCACCTGAAGAGGGACCCCACCAACAGGACCCTGCTCACCACGCTGGCTGAACTGTGAGTGATCCTTACACATGCAAATATTGAGGGAAATAATAAAAAATTAGAAAAGCACTCGGAGAGCGCAGACCTCCGCCAAGGCCCTTTCCCTTTCCTGCACGTCTTCCCCATTCACTCTGTATCTCTCACCCTCAATAAAGCCGTAAATTGGCAAATAAATATCTTTAAAAAAAAGAAAAAAAATAAGTTGTCATGGTGGGGAAAGAAATTTACATCTTGTATCATTTTTACCATATTCAAAATCAAGATCAAGGAAAACTTTATTTTCTCCAAGGGGGCAATTTGATTTTAATCATTACAAAAGCAGATTAGAAACAATGAATAAAAAACTGAAAACATTTACCAACATTTACTGTTCTTAGCGTGTATTATTTAAAAGATTAGCAGACATAAAATAAGAATTCTTCATAAAAATGTCACTTATTGGGTATTTTTTTGAAACTAAAAGATTGAAACTGGAGTTTTAGATCAGGTTTTTAAACAATATTTGTCTGCAAAGAAGTACAGGAGTGATGCTTTCAGTGACTTTAAACTTAACACAGACCGTAAAGTATAATATACAGTAACTGTTGGTGTTTGCAGGTACACGTACGACCAGCGGTACGACAGAGCCTTAGAGATCTACCTGAGACTGAGGCACAAAGACGTTTACCAGCTGATCCACAAACACAACCTCTTCTCCTCCATAGAGGACAAGATCGTGCTGCTCATGGACTTTGATAAAGAGGTAAAAGCCTGAGATCGTGTTGCTCGTTGTGTTTCCTTTCTCATTTTAAAAGTTATTTGTTTAAGTGACACATTCTCAAAACGTTTCCGTTGTCAGAAAGCCGTCGACATGCTCCTCGATAACGAAGACAAGATATCAGTAAGTGTCTCCGTTTCCTCTCAGTGTTTCATTGAGGATGTGATGTAAACCTGCTGCTCCACTCATCCTGTTGCTCTCCTCTCACAGACCGACAGGGTGGTGGAAGAGCTTGCAGACCGGCCCGAGCTGCTGCATGTGGTGAGTTAATAACTGAAACCTTTTGAACCTCAAATTCTGCAAAATGACACCATTTATCACAGGAAACATCTGTAAAAACATGAATTATTGTTGGATTTCCACATGATCCTTGAAGAAATCGTGCGTGAAGAACACTTCAGTCAGAAGAAGAAAGCTTTAAATATAATTTTATAAAAATCACTTTCTTCAACCCATTGTCCCAACAGGGTGTGCAGTTCAAAGTGCTTAACAGTAAAGTGGAGAAACAACAGAAAAGAAAAATAGCCAATTTAAAACGAGTACAAGTACAAATACTACTGTATGCGATAAAACCCACCAAGCAGATGGATACAAATAAAATAAGAACACTGAGTCAGAACAGAGAGTAGATAGAAAATAATCAGAGGCGAGCATAAGAACAACGAAACAATAAAACATATAAAAGAAGAGAATAAAACAAAAGAAGAGTGACACTTAGTTTAAGGGAATACTGAAAAAAATGTGTTTTAAATTGTCTTTTTAAAATGTTCACTTGCTTCTCTCTATATATGGTGTTTCCAAAGAGGTGCAAGATTTAAATATTGCAGAGAAAAACAAGGCTGCAGTGAGTTAAATGTGACAGGAGCAAACAACACAGAGGACTGAACACAAACATGTTGACTTTAAAAATGTAATAATAAACTTATTTGCCTTCTTTTCCCTGCAGTATCTCCATAAACTGTTCAAGCGGGACCACCACAAAGGCCAGAAGTACCACGAGAGGCAGATCGGCCTGTACGCCGAATACGACCGGCCGAACCTTTTACCGTTCCTGAGAGACAGCACGCACTGCCCGCTGGAAAAGGTCCAAATCTCACATTCATCCCGCTGCACATCCAAGTTTCCAGAGGCGACAAAACACGAGTTATATCGTCTCTTTTCTGTCTTTCCCCGTCAGGCTCTGGAGGTTTGTCAGCAGAGGAACTTTGTGGAGGAGACGGTCTTCCTGCTCAGTAAGTGTCCGTTAACGTGCGTTTTCAGACTTTTATAGTGTTGTTAAATGATTCAAAGGAAGCTCACCCGGCGTGTTTGCTCTCAGGCAGGATGGGGAACTGCAGACGCGCTCTGCAGATGATCATGGAGGAGCTGGAGGACGTGGACAAAGCCATCGAGTTCGCCAAAGAGCAGGACGACGCTGAGCTCTGGGAGAACCTCATCTCTTACTCCATAGATAAACCACGTATGGTGCAGTCTCCTGTTCACCCTGTCATATCTTTCTCTGTCATTTTCCCACTTTCGTGACCTTTCTGTGCCTCCCCAGCCTTCATCACCGGCCTGCTGAATAACATCGGTACTCACGTGGATCCCATCCTGCTCATCCATCGCATCAAGGAGGGCATGGAGATCCCCAACCTCAGAGATTCACTCGTCAAAATCCTCCAGGACTACAACCTGCAGGTTACACATTTATTTGAAATCCTAATAATGAAAAAATAAAACAGCTGTTTACAGGTGATTTAACAGCTGTAAACACAGTTCTTCACAAGCACTAAACTATCTAAGAGAGAGCGATGATTCCCTTGTCCTGCAGGAGTCAATGGAAGTTATCTGTTAACTAACAATAAACATGTTCGGATGCATCATTTATACATTTAAATGTACTGATCTTATCTTGCACATTGCAAATATTAATACTGTGAACTTGCACTTTCCTGTTTGCACAGCTCCTTCTCTCATTAAATAACTCTTTATTTGTACAGATTGTTTCTACTGTTTATATTTTCTTTTATAATTTTTGTATGTTGACTTTTTTCTATCTTTCATATGTTCTATTTAAGCTGCTGTTTTTTGACGAAGTACTTGCCTTAATCTATATCTACATTTTCCCTGTATGTGAAAACCTACTTGTCAATAAAAAGGATTCTGATTCTGACATTATTTTGCTTATTAACCAGCTTTTTTCCCACTTGTTTCTCAGATTCTGCTGAGGGAAGGCTGTAAGAAGATCCTGGTGGCCGACTCGCTCTCGCTGCTGCAGAAGATGCACCGAACACAGATGAGAGGCGTCCGGGTCGACGGTGGGGCAACTTTCTCAAATCCACACAGAAGCAGCGAAGTAAAGCTGTTTTTAATCTGTGCTCACTCACGTGTCGGTTTTCTTTTCAGAGGAGAACATTTGTGAATCGTGCCATGCGACAATATTACCTTCAGGTGGGTTTTCTGATTCAGAGTATTTTGCTGTTTTATTGCATTTGAAAGCTTTTAAGTTGCTACTTTGTGCCTCCTGCGTGTGTTTCAGATATGGCCAAACCGTTCAGCGTGGTGGTGTTTCACTGCAGACACATGTTTCACAAGGAGTGTTTACCGTCTTCAGGAGCCGTGAGTAACTTCCCTTTAATCTGTACTGATCGACTTTTAAAAATGTTAAATATACACAGCTGCTTTTTCAAGAAATGTTTTAAAAAAAGAAATATTCACTGTTCAGCAAGCAAAAACATTATAAATCATGGTATCATATGCATGCACAAAAAGGATTTAAAGCAATTTATTATTTAAAAAGAAAAATATCTTAAAAGCAACACTTTAAATCAATACAGCACCTTATTACATCGATAATCTGAAATAAATGATACAAGGGGCCTGTCAGCTTTTGTGTCTGAATTACACATGTTTTTATCTTATAGCTTCATTCTTATTGTTATTATTGTCTTTGTTTTGTCATTTTTATGCTTTTATTCCTTTTGTGTGTATTTTTTGCATGTTTTTTTGGTCTTTTATTGGCTCTTATTCTTGTGAGGCTCTTTGTGAATTTTATATCTTTGAAAAGTGCAATACTAAATAAAGTTATTATTATTTTGCTGTTATTTTTCCATTGAACACACTTTTATTGACATGTCTTGCCATTGATGTAGGGTGGGCGGCACTGGTTTGATCAAAGACAAAGTTATCTCTTTTTTTTCTTTATTTTGCCAACAACGTAAGGATTTTTTCCACAGCTTAATCAGGGGTTGCACTGGTATTACACACTTCTCTCTTTTTTAAAACTCCTATCTAAGAATCTCCAACATACCTTTGCTGTCCCATGTTGAGACTCCTCTCTTTTCTGTTCAGATTCCTGGGGTGCAGTTTTGTAACATCTGCAGTGCGAAGAAGCGCGGGCCAGGAAGTGGAATCCTGGAGATGAAAAAGTAAACCTGCATTTAATGCCATTAACTGATGCTTTTACATTCCCCCTGTTGCTTCCCCTTTAATGTCCGTACACTGATTAATAAATATCACCTCCCCTCAGTAATGAACTGCAAACATGCAAAACATATATCTTGGATTGTCTCTGTATATTTATAACTAACAACTCTAAAGTGTTACTGTACTTTGGTGATGAAATTTCTGCAAAGCCTGAAAAATAAAATCACCTAAAAACTGTTTGTGGTTTGTGTCTGATAATTATACATATCAATCATTCCTGGGTTAAAGAAAATCTGTTTACTCCTCAGTCTTTTTTATGCTGATGTCTACATTAAAGATACCGTACACTGTAAATGTGTTTGTCATAATTGCACAAAATATTCCCTGAAAAACATATAAAGAGGTTTATGAATGCAGCAAAAATGAATTGAGGCAGCTTCGTATTTGATTTAGTCAGACTTCTCCCTCAAATGACCCATTTTACAACAAAAAACACCCTCGAGTCTGAGAGGATGTATCACATAGACCATAAGCATGACTCATTTGTGGTTTTAAGTTTGTGGAATATACAGATGCAATATTAGATCTTCAAGTATTTCATGGTTTTGCTCCTTCCATATAAGCAGACGCTTTGATGAAAACCACAAGTACGTGCACAAAGGCTGGTAAATTCATATACTCAGCAGACGTCCAGCTGACTCCAGAGACCTGACTCACAGCGGTGGAAGCATTCATGTATTTAAAATAATGATTTTGATATAACATATAATTAATTGGTTTGAGTAATTTGTGAAGAAAAATAGTCAAAAGCTTCTTCAATGTTAATATTTTGATTATTTTTTAATCCTCTATGACACTAGATTAAATATTTTTGAGTTGTGAACAAAAAAAAATCACACTTGAGGCTTCAGGGATTACTGATTGACATTTATAGGAATTTAGTTCTAATACCTACATTTTACTTAATTATGTGTTAACCTTTTTATTTTTACTTATTTATTTCCCCCCTTTTGTTCTGTTCAACTTCTGGAAACATTTTGTGCTTAAACGCAAGGTGCAAAATAAATAAAATTATCATTATGAATATTTCACCAATTTTGGACATTTCAAAGACCAAACTATTTTTTTTAAATAATAAAAAAAGAATAATTTTCAGCCCTACTAATGAGCTACTTTTCATCCATAGTCGCTGGGCAGATTATACACCGAGGTGTTATTACTTTTAATTAAGTAAAAAGGTCTGAGTATATCTTCCACCATTTATTGTTGAGTAAATAATAAAAGTAAAACCCAAATTTCCAAAACTTTAATCTAAATCTTTTTAACGTGCCTGGAGGGGCTGCCCGCTACGTCACATCCGCCGTTTCCCTCCGGAAGTATAGTTAATTTTTATTCACAGGAAAAAAAACAGCTGTTGTTGAAAAAGAAAACATCAAAGTGAGTTTCATTGACGGATGTCTTGGCTTTATCTCTTCTCAGACATTAGTACAGTAAGGACCGCTCCCTCTGCCGCCTGCTCCGTGAGTCTGCCGGCTGTTTTTACGGACTTAATCAGCGAGTCTCGCTTCGCTCATTTGTTGCGAGTTGGCTGCTGCTAGCGTTAGCAGCATTAGCATCTGCTAGCTAGCTAACTGAGCATTTCTGACTGTCTGCACAACTCCTGCTGACAACAATCCCTGTCTGCTGCCAGACAGTCGGCAAAATAAGTCATGTAAATGCCGAATAAGTGCGTCAGTGTACATCGTACATTGTGTTACTTGCTAGCCAGCTAGTTTAACTGCGATTTATCACTGTTTATGTCCCACGTTAGCCTTGTTGTCTGTCAGGAAATCCAGGTTACATCATTTAAAAACGGATATAGTTCATACTAATATAATGCTACTGCTGGATTTACTTATTTAACGTAGACTCAAGTCATTTTTGTCATGTTGCTTATCTCAACCTGAGAGAAAGGGAGAAATTGCAGGATGCAAAGTGTTAATCTTAGCCAATGTAGGGAAATTTTAAATATTTTGTCCAAAAAATCGGGACATTTACAAAATTTAGAAGCACTTTTATGACATACTAATTACTGCGTGAATTTGCTTTATTTTAGAGTGAAGTAGCTCAGAATTAAATGCTTTTAGTAATCACCACCTTGTGCCAACATGAGTAAATAAAACGCATACAATTGCTGTTATAGGTGCAATTATGCAGTGCTATTATCAGTGCATTTAGATGTAGAAGTGCTGGTTATTTTAGGTTGTGTGTCGGTGATGGTATAAAAATTTAATTAACTGAATGAAGTAAAATTATGGCTTAATTTAGAATACTGGCCTGCAGTGTTTTTTCTAGATATTTTGGAAGACTTGGCTGCAAATATTAGACGGTGGCTGTAGTTGTCTTTACCAAAGAAAATGTTGTGCAATTTCACATACTTTTAGACCATTATTATTACCACATATGTGTAGAAAAATATGGAAAAGCTACTGGAGAGTAAATAATTAATAAACAACACCTTAAAAGCTTGAATAAAACTTGCTAAAGAAGTCAACCTGGGACCAACAACAACCATTAGATCTCTGAAAAGTCATCAAGCTCTCCACATTGATTTTAGAGTCATTCAGCTTAAGTGGTGCTCAAAACAGCTCTGGTGCTGTGCCTAGGCCTTATTATGGTGGGGAAAACCCTGGCTGGAACTAATAAATATAGATTTTTCTGAATTACTTTTTATGACAACAATTTTAGTACGTTTGTCAAGTTTTTAGGGGAATTTTGAGATATCTTGGGGTGTCTTTGCACCCCTTAGTTTTGTGATGCTGATCCTAGCTAATGTTATAAAATAGTTATTTTAGGGTTAGGTTGCATCCTCTGTAGTCATGGCTTCTTCATGCTTATTGTAATAACTATTGTTATCACTTGTTTTTGACAGAATGCCAGCCCCAAAGAGAGGATCATCTCCTCATGATCCTCAGCCCAAGATGAGGAAGTTGGATGAGGATGGGGAGACTCCACCATCCAAAACTACACCAGCTACCAATAATTGGTCCCTTAAAACAGGAAATACGAGAGAAAACACAGCAGTCCCACGGACTAAGAAAAAACTGTCTCCCTCAGTGGAAGGGGGGAATAAACCAGCCAAACAGAGTTCCCCTCCAAAGGATTCCAGCAAAACCATTTCTGACCCACCTGTCAAAAAAGCCAAGCTCCTGAAAGCCACAAGTGCCTCCTGCGGAGAAGCTCCCTCACAAAAAGCTAACTCCAAAGCTTCCCTGAAGCGAACAGCCTCCACAGAATCTGAGGATGAGTTGAGTAGTGATGGTAGTAAGACTGACTTCTTCAGAGAGAGGGATGACGGCGATAAGGCCCGCTGCATCAGAAAATATTCTAATCGAGTCAAAGCTAAACGCAAGGCTGAGGAGTCGACGTCTGACCCACAGGAGACAGGCCAAGGGTCACCATCTGCGCCTAGGGACCCCGTTCAGATGGACCACGATTATGGCAGATTTTCTGATTCTAATGCATCAGAGCAGAATCAGGATGAGAAAAAAGATTCTGCACCAGAAACGTCAGTTAATGCAACACAAGCAGAGTCAAAGGAAGCTTTAGTCTCTTCAAAAACAAGTGCCAACGCTTGCACTGAATTTGACTGTTCAACTCATGCAAGTAAACATGAAGAATTTAAAAATGTAGGAAGCCAAGAGCTCATAGATAATGAAGCACTGGCATCATGTAGAGAAATATTAGACTCTAATGCTGCAACTGCTGCAGGGTCGCCCTGCATCACATCTGAGGCGGGGGACAAAGAAAAGAAGGACACTGCCATCAAAAGACAAAAGGATGTAGATAATGAAACACTTGCTATGTCGGTGGAGACAAAATGTTCTAGTATTGGAGATGCAAATCCAGGTCGAGAAGGTGCAGTACAGGTGGCTGAAAGGACCGCTTGTAGAAGTCAGACAGATGTGAGCAGTGGAACTGAAAGAAAGGAGACAACAGCATCTGTTTCTGAGGAGATAAACCTGGATGTGAAATGTAAACCTGAGGAAGGAGAGCATAAAGTGCAGGCAGCCAGTGTCTCTGCAGACCAGAGTGATGTGGAACATAAAACACTGTCAAAAGAAACAAACTCTGCAGCAGAAGAGATCCTGGTAGGAGGCAGTAATCCAGAGTGTCAGAATGAGGAAAATCTAACAACACAAGAGTCTGCTGGCAATCAAGAGACTCAAACAGACCTCAGTGTCAAAATACAAGTTACGTTCAATGAGGAATCCAAATCTGAGGATGGAGTGAGCCATGAAGTGCCAGACACCATTATCAACTCATGTGACGGTGTGAACAAACTAGTCAGAAAGTCTGAAGAAAAGCTTGAGGAAAGTGAAAGGAAAGGAGTCGAGATCCTGTCGACTCAGACTGTTGCTGGTCCGCAGTCTTTAGCTGAGCTACACGAGGTGATGGACAAGACAACTGACAGCTGTACGGAAATACTGACACCAGATTGTGAGGCTGTTCCTGATTGTGTCACAGTCTCAGGGGGTCAGATAGACGCAGAACTGCAGACTGAAATAATATCAGAGGCTGACTTAGCACCTGATGAGGATAAACAAAACGAGGGGAAGCACAAAGTTAAAGACCACATCACAGAAATGCCTGTTGAAGTGATGGTTAAAGAGAAAGAAATGAACTTTCAATGTGCAACTGCAGCACCAGAGCAGGAGATTTCTAATCAAGCTGCTACTGTGGAAATACAAAACCAAAAGAGCCAGAAGGTCAGTGAAAGTGCCACGCACATATCTTCAGAATTGGATAGTGATCATGTTTTGAAATCTGAAATAATGGTAAATGAAGACAGCCAGACCTTTGAACATACTATTGGACCTGAGCGACAGACGACAGCAGCATCAGAGGTTTCTACACCTGCATCTACAGTGAAAGTACAAAGCCAGGAGAAGCCAGGAGACAGTGAACGCACCATGGACATGTGTGATAAAGCACAGAAGCATCCAGCTGTAAATTGTCAGAATGGCAACGCTGAATGTGTTGATGCTGCTTCTGAGAATCAAAAGGAAGTGGACATACAGACTACAAAGGCATCAGAGAGCTCTAACATTGTGCCTACAGTGGAATTACAAAGCCAGGAAGTCAGTGAACCCACCACAGACACACCAGCTGAACTTCATGAGGATTATAAGGCTGAAAACAGAGAAAACAAGGTGGACTTTCAGTCTGTAGCTCACCCAGAGAGTCAAATGGAAATGGAAATGCAGACTGCATCGACATCAGAGGTTTTAAATCCAGCTGCTTCCGCGGAAATACAGAAAAGTCCAAATGAAGTGGCCATGCAGACTGCAGCCGCACAGGAGACGTCTAACACAGTAACTACAGTGGAAATACAAAGTCAGAAAAGTCAAAATGAAATCAATATGGAGACCGCAGAGACCTTAGTGGAGATTTCTAACATGGCACATACAGTAGAAACAAAGGTCCAGAAGAGCCAAGAAGTCAGTGAACCTGCTACAGACGTATCTGAAATAGCTCAAGAAGGTCTAATGATTCAGACTCCAGAGAGGAATGGAAATGAAAACAAGGTTATGTCAGAATCTGTCGGTGCAACTGAGAATCAAAGAGAAATGGATTTGCAGACAACAGAGGTGACTTCTGGTCCAACAGCTACAGTAGAAACACAAAACCAGCAAGGCCAGGAGGTTAATGAACTCACTACAGATGCTGAAGTATTGAAAAACTTTATTGTTGCTGGTGCTGAGAGCAAAGAAAACAAGGACGAGGTTATCGCAGAATGTGTCGATGCTTCGGGGAATCAAATAGAAATGGATACACAAACAACAGCAATGCTGGAGCAGGTTTCTGATCCGTCACCTACAGGGGAAATACAAAGCCAGGAGGTCAGTGAACTCAACACAGAAGTTCAAAAAGATCTAGTGACTGAAACTTGTGAGAGTGAAGAAATTGAAGAGAAGGTCGCGGCTGAATGTGTCGACCTTTCAGAGGTTCAAGTTAATATGGAAGCTACTACGACAACGCCAGAGGAGATTTGTAAAGCAGCACCTACAGCAGAACAAAACCAGGGGATGGAGGGAGTTGATGAACCCACTACGGCCTTATCAAATAAAACTCACAGCCCTCTTCCAATTTCTGAAAGTGAGGATAATGCAAACATGCAGAGAGAGCCTAGTGCTGAGGATATCCAAGGGGATATGGATGTAATAAGTGGATCAATAGAAAGGGTAGATTCTGCTTTCGAAGAGGAAACACAGAGGCAGGTGATTAATGAGGTCAAAGAAGAGGCCGCAATCATTTCCTCTGATAAGGCTGACAAAACAGCCAGTGCTATCGAAGGACAAGAAGAAGGAACTGGAAGCAATGAAGTTATAGTGTTTGTTTGTGGCCAACCGGATGACGTCGATATAGTAATTCAGGCTTCTGAAGAGCAGATTAAGACTCAGTCAGAGGTTGAGATTCATGAAAACCAGATAGTGTATGAGCCCATTAGTAGTCCAGAGAGTAATGATGAAAGAGAGATTCCTGCAGCATCAGAGAACCACGAAGGAGTGTCTTTTCTGGACTTGCAGAATGCCCAACAGGTGGAAGGAGTTTCATCTGCTAATGGAGAAAACAGCTGTGACCAACAAGTGGAAAATGAGGAAAACGTCAAGCAACAAATTGCCGTCTCGGACAGCCAAGAAGTGGAAATGGAAGCACAAACCGTCAGAGAGCCAGAGAGTTGTGTCTCTGCACAGTGTGAGCAGAGTAACATGAGTGTGGATGTGAAACAAGTTGCAGTGATCAGCTCCAGCGATGACATCAACGCACCAGATGGCCCGTCAGAAGAAGCAGTGGAAAAAAGTGAGAGGAACGGTTATCCAGACTGCGTCAGGGCCACAGAGTTTTCTGAGCAGGTGCAGGAGGACGCTGGACTTCAGGACGTTGCAGACGTCACAGTGACGACTACAACCACCACTGAAGTTGAAATACCAGACAGCACATCTGAAGAGTTTGTGATCTTAGAACCAATCCCAATGGAAGAAGTTCCCTTCGATATTGTCACTCAAGCAGCCGCCGAATCAGGTTTGTCAGACTCGCTGTCAGAGCAGGTGAATCCAGACAGCGCTCTGGAAGGTGAGAGGAGTTTAAATGGTTCCCAACAAACCGTCTTCCCTGAGGCAGAAGTGCAGCAATGTCAGATCAAAGTGACAAATTCAAGTGAGGTGTCACATCAGGAGACCAGGACAGAGATTTTAACTGAGGAAGGTGTTGAAGTTTTTCAAAATTCTGACAACAGCCAGCAACCGTCATCTGACATGATTAATACTTCAGAGACTGAGATGGCAAACTCTCATGCTCATGTCACAAATGAAGACTGCAATGCACTGGTGATAGAAAACGCTGAGGCTAATTTAGACCTCCAAGAAGTGCAGATTCTGCAGGATATCGAGATCGGTCGTGAGATCGTAGTAGCAGAGGAAGATAATGATGAAGATAGTGACATTACAATAATAGAAAAACCCCAGGAAACACCTGAGGCAGCGCCTCCCAAAGAGTCTGAGATAAAGGTTAATGAGAAAACTAACGATGACACTTGTGGGACCAGCTTGAAGCAAAACAGCGCAGCTGAAAAGACTGAGCCGGATAAAAAGGGAAAGGAGGCAGAAAAACCCAAGAAACAAGAAATGAACACACAGGCCAGAACCAAAGCCCGGCTGGCAGCTCTGGCTGAACAAAAGGCTGCAGCGGCTAAGAGGACAGCAAACAGACAGCAGCTGAACCTCTTAGCTTTGTGTCAGGAGATCGCAGAGGACATTGCTACAGACAGCATGCTTCTGAAGAGGATAGAAGAAGAAAAACAAGCAGCGGCAGCAGCAGCGGCAGCAGTGGCAGCAGCAGCAGCCGCAGCAGCAGCCAAGAGTGAAGCCAGCAAGAAAGAGAGTCCACCTGTTACCACGCAGGAGCCAAACACTGTTAATGTTGCGCCTCCTGCTGGACCAGAGGAGAGCTCTGCTACAGAGACCCCTGCTGAGGAAGCATCCACAGCTCAGCCCCCCACAGAGGATTCAGCTGAGGCCAAGTCTGCTGCAGAGCCTCCAAAGAGGCGTTTCTTCGTCACACAGGTTTCAGTGCCACTGAAGGTTCACGAGAAAAAGAAGCTAACTAGATATCAAAGATTGAGACAGGTTGAGCTGCAGAGAGAGAAAATGTCTTGGGCACGTGTAAAGAAGCTTAAATCTGACCAAGCAAATCAGATGTTTTCAGACATTGATTGGCAAGTACCCATGTCTGCATCCTCTCCGTTCCCAGCCAGTCCACCGAAAACACCTCTCCCGAGTCCGGCCTCAACTAGCAAGCCTGCAACCCCCAAGGCGGACGTCCCTAACGTTGACACTCCAAAGCCCGAACCCAGTAAAACTGAACCCAATAAGACTGAACCCACCAAAACAGAAGCCTCCAAAATGGAACCAACTAAACCCGAAGCTGTCAAAGCGGAAACCTCTAAAACTGGGACTCCTAATGTTGGAACCCGTAAATCTACAAGACAAACTAAAGCTCAAGCTAATAAAGACACCCCTGCTCCGGAGCCAGCCCCAAAAGTGACCAGATCTGCAGCCAAGAGGACCCTCCCAGCAGTACCCCCGCCCATGCCCAACGGACTTAACGCTCAAAAACAGAAGCCTGTTGAGTACAAGCCATACAGACCCAGACCCAAGTATTCCTTTGATGACTTTGAACTTGACGATGACCCATTACCAGCTCCAGCAAAGCCCAGTCCTCAGTTAAGGCCACAACACGTCCGGCCAAACCCTGCAGCCCAATCTAAACCCGCAGCTCAGTCAAAACCCGCCGTTTCATCACATCTCGCCGCCCAGACGAAGCTCAGAGCTCAGACCACACCTGCTGGACAGATCTCAGGTCAGTCAAAGCCCACTGTTGCAGCAACAGCTCAGTCAAAACCTGCTGGTTCCACCACTCCACAGTCCAAGCCCGCCGTTGCAACAGCACCCCAATCGAAGGCCACAGCTACAACTACTACAGCCGCAGCTTCTTCAAAACACGTCCCTCCGGTTAAAGCTCAATTAAAGTCTCCTGTTTCAACGACACCTCAGTCAAAAACTGTCGCTGCTCCGGGTCAGTCCAAACTGGCGGCTTCTGCTCCACAGGTAAAGCCTCCTGCTGGTGGAAGTCCAGCTCAGCTCAAACGGCCAACAGCAACTCACGCTGCTGCTTCAACCACATCTGACACAAAACCTGCTGCTGCTAAAGGCGACAATAGCTCAAATCCTTCATCTGAAGACAGCAAATGCAAGGTAATTTAGAAATAAATGATGCTGTAATAAGTCTCACAAACAGCACATCTGAAAAAAGATGTTACTCACCCCCTGTGTTTTTTACGTAGGTTACAGCAGCCCCCACCTCTTCCCTTCCCTCTGAACACGGCTCAAAAGTGTCTGATGACACACGGAAGTGTGAAGAAAAGCCTGCAGGTATGATTTTACTTGCAGTTGGCATAGTTTATTTAAATGTCTGTCATGTTGTTGTCACATCTGATTTTGTCTTCATGATCTCTGTGGTGAGTAATTATTCTTCTTTGTTCCCTGATGTATTTAATATCATTACCTCTGCTGTGGAGGTGATGCTTTCGGTGCAATTTCTTTATCTGTTTCTCAGCAGGATAAGAAGCAAATCTGAACCACAGGGGGGGGATACACAATTTGTTATGTATTTATTTTTTTGTCCTTATTCCAAAAAACATTACTTCTAAAAAGCTGCTCAATTAAAATTAATATTCAGCTATTATTGCTGTTTAAAAGCAGCAGTGCGTACTCCGATTAACATACAAATATGGACAAGTGGAACATCTGGAGCCATTTTGCTTCTTTGCATCAAAATATATTTTTTCTTTTATCAAAGTTTTCCACTGGTGGTGGACTTGTTCAACCGTGCAAACATTCCTCTTTCATTCCTTTAACCACCTTCTTGAACTAGTTGTGATATTTGCGCATTTACAATAAAACCTGTTGATAGTTATGTTTATTTAAAAGTAGGGGTGTTTGTCCTTGCAACTGCTTATGTGGGCTTTTCTTTTGGGCATGCATCTCTCCTCCTGCCGTGCAAACTGTTGGCTAGTTGGTTCATGTACAACAGCAATAGCAAAGCACAGAACTGACTGTAAACAGGCAAACGACTTTGTGTCTTAACTTAAAAACCTGTAAAAAAAAAAAAAACCCCAGATGAGACACATTCTGAATGCACTTTGTACCTGAATATTATCAGCATATCCCACACGACTTCATGGGAAAATTCCTAGATTCAGAATGGAATATGCTGGTTAAATGACCTGTATTAAATTAGGAAAATTGTTATATAATTGAGGAATATTATTGTGCATTTAAACATGGTAATTGCTGGTCTTAACAGAGCTCTGTGCTCTCAGAATATCCTTCTAGTTTGTGATGTTATCACATGATTATGAAATCTTGATTACATCCTACTGTGTTTATATTTTGATATTAATAGTTAAGAAGGCTGTTAAATACATATTGTCACAGTTGTTACTCATTACATTAAAAGATAAGAGCTGAAGGAATTCAGTTCCTGTTCTTGATTCACACATTTGTTTTTTACTTCACTTCTCTTGCAGTCACTGGTGTTGATTCTTCTCCGGAAAATAAGGCAGAAACAGCCGAGAAGACATCAGAAAAACCTCAAGAGTAAGAAGTTTCTCTTGCGTATTTTGACACGTTTTTCCTTGTAGCAGCAGAAATCAAAAGCAAACCGATGTACTTTTGTATCACAGCAGAGCAGCAGCGGCGCCACAGGATGGCAGGACTCCTCTCTCTGACGCCTGTCTGCAAAAGGAAATCAAGAAGCTGAAGGAGGCCGGCAAAGATGGCACCCAAACCATTATTGTGAGCATCTGTCTGTTATTATTACACAGCGCACAGCGAGTAAACTTTGCAGGTCGGAGCCTTGCAGGCTACTTAACATCACTGAGGATTTATTTAGACGTGATCGGTTGTTCTCTTTGTCTCGTAGGATGCAGGGCAGAAGCATTTTGGAGCAGTGGCCTGCAGCGTGTGTGGGATGTTCTACTCTGCTGCCAACCCTGAAGACGAATCTCAACATTTACTCTTCCACAACCAGTTCATCAGTGCTGTCAAATATGTGGTGAGAGGACGTTTCCTGACATTATTACATGTCTTATTATTCATCTTGCCTACTGTCGCACAATATTGACTCATCAGGGTAACACACAGAGGCATCAGTGCAAAGTTTCTTTCTAAAAATCAGTTCCAAGCTTGTGTTAAATGTTTATTTAGAATATAAACAGGGGCAATCAGAACTGATTTAAAGAAACACCTGTAAGTATGTGAGCGAGATTCCTCCTCAATATTGTTTGTTTAGCTCATTTTCTTACATATTTCTACAAAAGGTTTTGTACAAAAGTTTGATCACATCCCAATTGTGTAAAACATTTGTTTTGCTGATTTTTGTCATTTTAAAAAGCGCCACTTTAGTATTCTGACAGCTGATATTCTTAATGCTTAATTGCAAATTTCGGTCATTTGATTTAGATACATTTGAATTATCTCATTAAGAAAACATTGTAATTCATGCAGCATGCAAGAGAATGTGATTTGTTAAACCAAATCAATGAAACAGAATTAGATTAAATACACATATACATATTAATTATACTGAAATGATTTATTTGTAGTATGAGGACAATTACAACTGCTTGAGAGTTTCTCTGTTTTCCTTATTTTTTCAGGGATGGAAAAAAGAGAGGATACTGTCCGAGTTTCCTGACGGCAAAATCATTCTTGTCCTGCCAGATGATCCCAAATACGCTCTGAAGAAGGTAAAGTCTGGGAACGTTGAGAGATGAACATGAGAGAACAGTTTGAATGATTCTGTAACTGATTCGCCCTCCTGACAGTCGTGAGGGCGTCTGGTCTGAACTGATTATCCTGAAGAGAGCTTTACAGATATAACATTCCTGATTTGGAGTCATAATTCATTTATTTACAGTAAAAGTGAGCTCACTACACAGTAACATGTTAGCCGTGTGTAGATGTTACACATACGATGATATTAAATGGCAAAAAGCTGTCAACCACCAGCAAGAAAAACTTGTTAAAATGCAGTTTTTTCATTTAATTCCACGTTATCTGTGTTTCCCAGGTGGAGGAGATCAGGGAGATGGTGGACAACGACCTCGGCTTCCAGCAGGTGGAGACCAAGTGTCCCTCTCAGACCAAAACCTTCCTGTTCATCTCCAATGACAAGAAAGTGGCTGGATGCCTCATAGCAGAGCACATACAAGAGGTGAGCAGTCCTGTAGCGGACAGGAAATGTGTTGGAATATTTGTTTATGTAAAAACAAGTAAAATATCCACAGATTATTTAGGTATAATGATGTTTGTTTAATGCCCACAGGGCTACAGGGTGATCGAGGAGGCAGCTCCGGAGGGCTCAGAGGGAGAGAAGCTGATGTTTGAGCGTCAGAGGGCCTGGTGCTGCTCCACGACGGCCGAGCCCGCCATCTGTGGCATCAGCCGCATCTGGGTGGTCAACATGATGAGACGCCAGGGCATCGCCTCGCGCATGCTGGAGTGTCTCAGGTCAGTGTGTCTAAAAACACCAGGATATGATGCTACATCGCCCATAAAAACAAATTCAGTCGGGCTGCACGATACTGGATTTAAATTCTTTGATGTTTTGTCGTGTTGATATTTTCCAACATGTTTTTCTGATGCCAGTACCAATACATGCACATATTTATTTCCCACTTAATTGCAGAGAACATCTCTCCTTTAGCCATTTTCTTTCAGTTTATAGTTAGCCTAGCTTACTTTCATCATTTTGCATGTACAATCATTATAACATTTTAATGTACAAGCATGTTATTTGTAGCTTCTTTTATTTTCATGACAAATAAAAACTTCCACTCAATATTTCAATTGCTGCCCAAACAGCATCGATCTAAGGGCCCATATTGAAAATCAGTAAAAAAACATGTCAATATTATAATTTAACCTGTCGCTTTAAAAGAATACTACCTTCACGGTGTGCAAACAAACTATCTGCTTCTTCTTTTTTCAGACAGCCTTTGTAAATACTTTTTTAATATCATTAACGAATGAAATTCTTTTCTATGATACGAAAAGCACATTTTGTATCAGTTTGGAATCATATTGTATATTTGATTGTATGCAGAATGTGGCATCCTTGTCTGCACATGTAATATTTTTAGGGTTATTGTAGTAACTCTAATTAGACCGTCAACTCAGTGCATTATGGGAAACATCTTGGCTTACACAGGCTACAGCTAACAGCAAAAACAAGTCCTTTAAACACAGATTCGTAGATTATTATTCCTAGAAAACATTCCTTACTGAATTTATTCATTTTACATTTACAGCTGTAAGTTGTCTGCAGTGTTCCAGAAATGTTCCTAAAATAGTAATAAGGGTCCTTTGCTGTTGTAGACGACATATTTGACCTCAACATGTTTTATTTTACCTACTGTTACCCTGATGGCATATGTGCAAAAATGTTAATTTCTGTGTTTTGCAGATATCATCTTACATCCCTAAAATTCACAAAACTAAACCTTATTCTTTTGTTTTTCTTGCACAGAAACAACTTCATTTACGGTTCATACCTGAGCAAGGACGAGATCGCTTTCTCCGACCCGACACCTGATGGAAAACTCTTTGCCACAAAATATTTTGGCACTTCTCAGTTTTTGGTTTATAACTTTGTGAGTGGAACTCGCTCGGCCCCGCCCAAAAAGGACGCAGTATGACAGTCTTCAGGAGAGGTAACGATGGATTAAACGGAGACGCCCACTGACCAACGGGGACGCACCATCGCTTAACGGTGTCTGATGCAGAACCTGTACAACAATTAAACAAAACAAACTGTAAATTACTCCTTGGAGAGGACACACATTGGTTTAAATCTCAGGATGAAAACAACAAGGTGTTGTTGAAAAAATTTATGAATTCACCCTTTAAATCCCTACCTGAATAGTATTTTGAAAAGAAAAGAGTATTTTCTTTATACATTTTTAAGTAAACAATTGGTTTTATTAGACGTATAGAGTTTACATGCATGACCTGACAGCAATAGGAAACAAAGAGCATTTCACTGGGTTTTATTTTCGTCCCTGAGAAGCATAAAGTCGACCGGCTGCATTGAATAAAAAGGTTATTTTAGAGTTTTGTCCTCATTCTGTTTTAACACGTTTTACTGACATGATGTAGTGAATATGAAGGTTTTTTCATGTTTATCTTTACATTTAAAAGTGATGCTGCCGTCGTTACGAGTTGTGTTTTAAAAGCACGATTTTTAATCGAGCGGTTCGAGTTTTTCCACATCAGTCGCGCTGATTTCACTGTCATGTTTCATATGTTTTATTTCAAACTGATCATCCAAACCAGGTGATTTAATCGGAGGGACTCGTGGTTAGAAGGACTGTAGCTTGGGCATTAATTGTGTGCTCTAATTCTCTTAGATCACCTTGCCTCAAACGTTTAGTTTTCCAAGCTGAGCCATATACTGTACACCGTTTAGCGGGGCATTGTAGCCTGAACTGTATGAGTGTCTTTTGATTTCACTGAGGCTGTCTATTGCTTTGTTTGTGCCTGAATGAATAATGTGTGACTTCAGATGTTTTGTTTTTTGTTTTCTTCGCCATACGTTATGGCTTTTTATTGAGTTAGCATAGAGTATCATCCTCCTATTCCTTAGTAACAACAAATTAAAATGTATATCAAATTATCATGTAGAGTTATGCATACTATAACAACTTTTATAATGGATGAGCGAGTTCTTCAGGCTCAGGTGTTAAAAGGTGTTCGAGCGGTGGTGAAAGTCGACAGGAATATTTGCTCAGTGATCAACACGAGGGGTTGAGACGAACCTCTCCACACAGATTTACAGAATCATTGTACTCCATCCCTTGTTTTCTTCTGCCTTCTTGTCAAAGCAGTTGCTTTTAGAAAGATGTGTCGTGTAAGAAAAAGAAATTTGATTTATACGAAGCTGTTATGTAAATATTTATTTAAATAATAAACGATTTAAAACATTTTCTGATTGCTCGATTTTCTTCTGGGAAGAAGCAACAGGTGAGAATATTTAATGTTGATCCCTAAAAGCAACCGTTCACCCAAAATCAAAAATACATACTTTTTTGAGCCCGACAGATATATCGTTGGACAGATATTATTGGCCAATATTGGCCTATCAAAGGTCTACATAAACTATCTGTGTATGTCTGATATGTGCCATAATGAAAACTTTTTTCCATAATATATAATGCAGAAAACATTGCTTGGTGTGATGTAGTAATGGTGTTAGCTATTAATTTGTTTATTCTTTTTTTATAGACAGCAATTGACTGAAACTGAACAGTAATGGTGTTAATTTATCAATTTATTTTATTTACTATTTACCCTTTTTTCTCAGTCATTATTTATAGATTTGGCTAACTGTAATACATAATTTCTATAATGATAATGTTTAAATGTTATTAAAAAAGTTTTATGTTTGAGACAGAAGCTCTCTGCCTTTGCAGAGTGGTGAAGAATCGGTGCACAATAAACACATAAAAAAGGTCTATTTTCATTAGAGCTCAAATAATTACTATTATCAGCCATCATATCGGTTATCAAAGAATTTTCTCCCTCTAAAATCACATTGGTTGGGCTCTCAAAACTATTTATGAATCTAGATGATTTTTGTGTATGTTTCTGAGTGTTGGAGATAAAGACGTCTGCCTTCGCTCCAATATAATGGAACTAAACAGCAGCTAGTGGAGCTCTAAACACCACAAAAATCTCATTAAAAAACACTCAAAAGCAATATCTCTTTCCAGAATTCCTCAGTTGGTGACTGAAGATAATCCTACAGCCTTTCTCTGAGCAGTTTCATGTAGGAACTATTTTCCTTCTAGTGTAATTTGTACATGAAATTGCTGCTTTTTTCTGGCTCCATTATATTTATTACAGCCAATATCTTCTGCAAATCACACTTAAAAAAACACTTGGGTGTCAAACTACCTGTGAAGAGGCCGGTGTGGCTGCAGCAGCACACCTGACTCAACTCATTCAATCACCTGGACCGTCTCCACTCAGGGGATCAGGTGTGCTGTTGCTGCAGCCACATGGATCAGTTTGACCACATGAGAGTGATAAATAACTCTGCAGGTAAGAGGAAAATATGTATTTTGATTTGTGGGTGAAATGTCCCTTTAACTTGAAATGCCCTCAGTGTAATATTAGTCACCAATGCCATCTAGTGGATTTCTGTTGTATGTTGTATGTGTGTTAATAGCATTTAAAATATTTTACTGTACATTTACTGTTTCATGTAAAATATGTCAATTTAACTACATCTAAATTGCAGTTATTGTGGCATATATTTGTATATTTATATATTATTTACACATATTTAAGATGAGTGAAATGTGGGAATTGTCTGGCTGTCATGTTTTCTCTTTGTAGTTGCAGATGTAAACACTCCCCTCTTGGTGCATTCCTCGACACTCCTGTCACAACACGGACCAGCTCGATGGCAACTTCTGAGAAACAAAACAACCTTAGAACAACACGGATACTTCCTCAGGCAGAGAGTGAGAAAACAGCTCCTCCTCAGAGATCTGATACCGATCAGCGGGAGAAAACAACCGAGCTGAGCTTCCTAAGGTATCTTTAACACAGCGGTCACCTTGGCCTGTTGACTTTCACTGACACTCGGGATCATGTGATTTTCTCTGAAAGCACAGTATGTTTAATCCAATCCAGAATCCATGGAGCTTTTTAACTGGATTTACTCTGAAAAAAGGTCACACGTAGTAAAAGACAACATTTGTAAATACACACTTTTATTTTTACAACAATTTAAAGAGACAAAATTGTCACAGCTGCCACATTGAAACCATAAAACCATCTATCCTTTTTATCATAAAGGTCTGGTTATTGTTAATATATGTTAAACTATGGTTACGTTATGAAAATGTAATAGTCTTATTTACACTTTACACAACCGATATACAAAATTACATGAAATCAAGCATCACACTGAGCATTTACTGATAATTCCTACAATCTGCACACAACCAGTGTCATAAGTTGCTTTTTTTAGCGTGATTTTGACCTGAACTTCATCCCGACCGCGAGCTGCGACCACAAAATGACCCGCTCACTCGGTGCGGTGGGGATTGGCCTCGTTGCCTGACATCTGCGGGGACTTGATCTGTTTTAAGAGTTTTAAAACAAGATTACAGTAATGCTCTGGGTACTTGATCTGTTGACAGGCAACCTATAAGAAGAAAAGAGCTGCTCTGGAGAGTGCGTGGCAAATACACAATCACGATGTTACCAAAAACTCACTAACTTTACATTAAATAAGGAGCATAAACTGACATGTTGATCACAAGCTCTGCATGTATTCATGGTAACATATGAAGTTAATCCATTGGCTTGTAACACATTCGGCAGTTGGCTCAAATCAGCTGACATATGACAGTGTATTATGCCAAAGTTATGGCAACATTAAAAGTAGGCACCAAAGAATATTATGCTGTACCCTTATTTAGACAAAAAAAAAGTCCTTCATGCTTGTTTGTGATTGTGTAAAAAGCTAAAATGTCCTCACAGGATGGGACAGTTCTGGCCACAAAAGTTGTAAAGTATGTCCAACATATCAGGCTCCTGAATCCTTCTGCTCATGACCCCCTGACCTCTCCCGGGCTGCACAGCGACCACCTCGCCGTCCGGTGGATGCTCCACCAGCGGGTGCACTTTGTTGTCCATCATCTTGAATTCAGTAACAACAGAACCGGGCAGCGTGCCGTTCCTCTCCGCCCACGTCTTGGTGTCCTCTGGGTTATCCTTTGTATCTGTAATGCTGTCACCGTTCACGCTGCCCTTGCTGACCGTGCTCAGGTCGTCCTGGCACGCGTCCGACTCACTAGCGTGAGGCAGAGAAAAGTAGGTGCACTTCCTTGAAAGTGACGACTTCTTGTCTTCCAGTTCGGACTTTGAGCTGAAAAAGGAATATGTGTTTTCCTCTGTGTCCTCACACACTCCTTCACTTTGAGAAGAGTTTGTCAATTTTTTGTTCATCCCACTTGGCTCTGAAACAGACTTTCTGATCAGCGTGTTTTCTCTAAGGAGCCATTGATCATTATCAATAGGGATGTTGTCTTCAGGCCCGACTTGTGCATTAAAAGCAACACGAGATGCTAATGTGTCCAGTGCATTCGTGGAGTGGAAGTAAGACAACTCTATTGCTTTGGACCGGGCTATGTGGAAGGGAGAGAAAATGCTTGAATGTTCTTTCTTTTTCTCTTTTGGCGCCGATGGCGGCCTCTCGCTCACTTCCTCATCCGGTGTATCATCTTTCTTGCCATAAAGTCTTTCAATTGTTCTCCTCACAAAGCCTTTCTTGATGGATTTCCGCGATGAATCATCTTCACTGCTGGACAGCTCACTTGAAGTCTGAGACTGGTAGCCGGCACTAGTTGAGGTCTGTGCTCTCATTTCGAACCGCTCAGATGTGATCGCACTCGGGAAAACTCCATGTCCTTGCTGGATATCTGTGCCACTCTTTGCCAGGAACATTTCCCTGATGGATCTGACCCGCCCCTCAGGCTCCGTGGTTATAACGCCACTGGAGTCGTAGCTGAAAGATAAAGACGACTGAGGAGCCGATCGGGTGCCGGGAGTCGACTGAGCTGTGGGCAATTCGGAAGGTGATTCCTCAACATCGGACTCACGTTGGGCATTTCTTTGTGGGAAATGTACAATGGCAGAAGTTTCTGTTGTCTTCTGGCTTTCAGCAACTTGTTTTTCCAGAAGAATTACTCTCTCTGCAACAGATTGCGTTATAATTTCTTTCGACTGGCGCTTGAGTTTTTCCACAGCCCTTTCACATTCTGTACCTTTAGACTGTGTCGCCAATGCAGGAGTTATTTCCTGGTATTCTGCACAGTTGTCTGCTTTATATCTGCCCATGATGACATGTTCCTCCTCTGAGCTTGACTCTTTTTCTTCAAAACTGAATTCTTCTTCATGAGAGCTGTTGATTTGTTCTTTTCCAACCTTTGGTTGCTCGACCTCGACATGTTCGTCACAGCTGCTGTGGTCGTTCCCGCTATCCTCATCTGCATTATATCTAAAATGCTTTGTTAGACTGTCAGCTTTTATCAATCCACCATTGTCTTTTTTGGTGTTTGAATCCTGATTTTCTATCAACTTGCTTAAATCCCCTTCCACAGTATTCTGACAAACATCAACATGGGGCTCCTCATCGTCTGAGCTGACCTCCTCTGTCTCTTCTCTCAACACCTTTAACTTCCTAAACTCTCCTGCTTTTGTTTGTTCTCTTTGATCTGGAAGCTTGTCAAAATGTTCCTCCTCCTCTTCCTCATTGCCGGACAAACTTTCCTCAATAATAACATTTAGTTCCTTACTTTCAACCTCAGGTTCTGAAGATGGTTTTATAAAACCTGCTTGACATTCAACCTCAAACTGTCCTTCCTCTGAAGATGGATCATCATCATCATCTTCTGAGTTACACATTGTTTCATCAACACTGACATTCGGTTCTATAGAAGCTCTTTGACATTCATCCTCTGGTTGTTCTTCCTCTGACAAAGACTTTTCTTGACTATCTTGGCTGGATACTCTTTCCTTCCCTCTTTCATCCACTTCTACGTAGTATTCTGAGCTCGGTTCCTTCTCCTCCTCCTCCTCTGAGTGACTTTCAGGGTCGGACAACTCGTCACTTCCCCTGCTCTCCCGTCTTATCTCCTCACATTCAACTTCAGCCTCTGAACTCTGTTGCTCACCCGATTCTGAACTTGATACACTTTGCTTCCAGCTCAAGTTCTGCTCTAAATCTTTAATGGCACTTGACATGTTTTGCCCTTCCTCGTCTGAACCTGACTTGTCATCATAGGTAAGCTCATTTCCAAGGATCGTCTCCTCACTTTGCATCTGCAGCTGATTACCCTCAATGTCTTGCTCTTCTACCTCAGCTGTACGACTGTCTTGTTCAAGACTTTTCTTGCAGCTACCTATTCCATTCATTTGCACCTTTGACTTGTCTTCATTGTGGCTGTTATCAAAAACTGAACTGTAAAGCTGCATTTCTTCAGGTGTTTGTCTATCAGAAGATTCATCTGGTGGACATTTGGCCACACCATTCTGCAAATGTAGGCTGTCCTTGTCTTTAGTGTCTTTAGTTTTACTACCCATGCTGGATTGTTTTGGCTGGTTAATGTCTGCAAATTTTTTAATTATGGAGCTCACATCCACATTAACTTTCTCATCTTGAGTAACAGCCCTGATTTTAGGAGCATCTTCTGTGGAGAAACGTGATTCAACCTCGGCGATACTGTCATCTTTCGGTTCCACTTCATCGACCTTTTCTTCATCATCACTGTCACTTATGACATCCACTGAAAGAGAGGCCAGTTCCTCTTTTAGCTTGTGAGGTATATCAAGATTATCCACAATCTCATCAATGTCTTTTTCAGAGCTAGCCTCTGTCATGATTTCCTGCTCTGAATCACTCGGTGTTGAGCTGCGACTCTTGCATTTCTCGCCAAGTTGCTGAAAGCCCTTCCAGCTCTCCAGTAGCTGCTTCGAAGCCGACTGCTGTAAAGTGGACAAACTAACTTTCAACTTTTGGGAATCCTCCATGTTGGCGATTTCTCTGAGAGAATCGATCATTTTTAAAGCCTCGGCACAGCTGACATTGTTTGCATTCAGCTCGTCCATATTCTGGTGGGTCATGCCTTCCTTTAGGGTCATGACGGACAAGAAAGCGAGGAGAGCTTTAGATGATGAGCCAAACGTAGAAGCAACATGAGAGGAGAAGTCCGGCAGGCTGTTGGACTTTTCCAGACACGATGGACGTTTGTTCTGTGTGATTTGTCGAATGGACTTTATTGAGTAGCAAATCTTCTCAAGCACAGGTTTCATGTTTGGCTGATTTGCGATGTTTAATGGCTGCGGCATCGGTTGTGTTATGGATTTTTCTTGATCTGCTGTTTTATTGTCATCTGTCACTTTATTCTCGCTCTGATCAGCTTCCAATGCAATGAGAGTTGGTGATTTCTCCACTTCAGCTGCTGATTTTATTATCTGCTGTGTTTGGTGACGCTTTCTTTGAGAAGCGATTTTTCTTTGTGATTTACTCGTCGGCTCTGATTGAATGTCTGGGGAGAGACTTCTGGAGAGCATCTTTCCACCTGACCGGTGCCTGACTGGCGGTGACACCATGTCCAGAGACTGAGAATATGGCGACAGTCTGTTTTGTAATTTAGGTTTATACATCTTTCTCTCAGTTGAGGGGCTTGCATTTAGTGTTGCATGTCTTCGTAGTCCAGTATTTGGTGATAACGTTGTATCTGGAGAGTGGTTATGAAGATGTTCAGAGGATAGTTTCTTGGTGTGGGATTTTCTCTCTGGAGATGGACTGCTTAGAAGTTTTCTCACCATTTTAGGTGACAATTGAGTTAAAAACTGTGCCGTTTTCGTCTCTTTCAGTGGAAGCTCACTTGGTGTTGTTGCCTCACTTGATGGTAAACTTATTGGTGACATCCTTTCTTCAGTTGTTAAGCTGGCAGGAGATACAGAAGTACCGAATGATGGACTAGTTTTCACGATGCTGTTTGACGGCTGCATCTCTTCTGGTGGGTTTTCACTCGGCAGGTGTGTCCCTGTTGAACAGATGCCGTTTGGCAGCACATTATCACCCAAGATGTTGATGGGAGCAGATGATGTACTTGTCTCTGAAGTGGCATCGCTACATAGAGTATATTTATCAAGACAAGCCTTTCTGAGAGACATTTTCCTGTCAAGAGACGTGTTACTGACCAAAGGGGCTCTTTTAATGGATGAACTTCTTGGTAATGGTTCTTCCCTCTGCGTAGAGGGAATGTCAGTCTGAATTGATGTTGTCATTTCCGCTGTGTGGTTGGTTGGTGATACGTCAGATGTAGAGCTGATAGATAAGGGATGATAATCTGACGACTGACTGCTCACTGATGAGCTTCTGTATAATGGGCTGCTGGCCACTGAACCTTCATCCATCAGGCCATGTTCAGTGTTTGATAGCTCTGGATATTCAGCAGGTGCTGGCGGTGGGGGCAGTGGTAGCTCCATTGAAAGCGTGGGGGAAGGTGTTGCTTTTTGAAATGAGATTTTGATTGAACTTGATTTATTTTCCACTTCGCTGCCTGATTGCATTTCGGCGGAGGTCTCATTGGTTGGTGGAATTATTTCAGAACAGTTATGATTTGAGAGAGGCTTAATTTCTTCTGTACTAACCTGAGCTAAACTACTGTAGGATTCTGTGGTTGCATGACTTTGGGCCATCTGCTGATTGGCTTTCTCCGTTGGTGGACTTGAGGATTTGTTTTCAAAGGTCTGGATTCTTCGCCTGACTGAACCTCTTAGCTCAGGAAGTGTGTCAGTTTTGAGAGTTTGACACTTTAACTCCTCTGCCTCAATCATCAAACCATTCTTACTTTCAGACTCCTCACAGCTGCCTTTTTCTGTTTGAACTGCCTCTAATTTTGCGGTGTTATGATGGGCTTTCTCCAGCCAGTTTTCTACATATTCATGAGTAACAGAGCTGGATGAATTAAAAGCAGGCAGTGGCATGCTTTCACTGACATCATAGGACTCCTTCTTCTTCTCTTGATGCACTGATGTCTGCCGTGTCAGTACGCCCCGTGGTTGGCTTACTTCCATAAGATTCTGGTTGCTTTTTTCATTTGTTTCTTTCATCGCTGCTGGTATGTTTGGGTCATGTACATGTATTATTGTGTCATCTGACTGTTGTGAGGAGCTCATTGTTGTGACACTCCTTTCTTGTGTTGGTCTTTTTTTAAGCTTCATCATGCTTTTTGGAGATTTTGATTTAGTCCCATAAATTTTCTTAATGAATCCGGCACTGGAGAAAGTTTTCACCTTCTTACTTTTCTTAGTTGCTCCTCCTGTATTTTCCTTTGGTCTTTTCCCTGGTGACATTAGCCGACGAACACGTTGGTTGATCACTTTTGGTTTTACCCTCTTATCTTTATTGGCCTCTCTTTGTTGGGGCTTGCCTTTAGTAGGCTTTGGTAAAGGTTTTTGAGCATTTTGTCCTTGAAATGCAACAGTCCTCATTGAAGGCAAAGTTAAATCAGACGTCAATGATGAACTCTGAGCTCTCCAGATGCTAATCGACTCAGAAGCTGTTGATGGTCTCCTGAGCTGGGGTTCAAACTCAGGAGAGGAGAGCTGGCCAGTTTCTGAAGTAGCTGGCCGGTAAAAAGGAGACGTGGATGTTTCAACCAGGTTTGCAAAGAAGTTATCCTGGCAGGTGTGCTGTTCATACATGTGTAAGAAAGTCTCCGTGACCTCCTCTCCGCTGGACTCAATCTGGAGGACTTCAGCTGATTTGAACTTGGATATGTTTCTTCTGTTGATGTTGCTGGAATCCATAGAGCCGAGTCTTCTTGGTTTGGGCACTGGTCTAGTGCTGCTCTGTTTGACCATGCAATACTGCTCTGTCACAGCTCCGTTTTCTGTCTGCTCTCTGTAGGAGTAAGAACCAACCACACCTTCCTGAACCCCCTCTGCCCCCAATGACTGTATGCTCTCCATAGACATTTGCTTTTTTCTAATTTGCTTGTGCCCCGGTGTAGGAGCTCTCCGGGGCGACACCATGTCCGTCTGTATTTTGGTATCATCCTCTTCATTACCACTCTCGCTGAAAGCTCCACTGCTCAGCGATGGTGGATCCTCATCATTGTTATCCTGAGTTTGATCCTTCTTCATGGTGTCAATGGACGCAGCAGGACTCAAGTCCAGTGAGTTCGATCTTAGTGAGCTGACCTCCTGCTCCACCTCAGGCTTCGGTAAACATTGTGTATTAAGCAGATTGGCAACACTGGAGCGTGATAGAGTTGTCGTCCAATGGACAGTTTCCTCTTCCTTAATTGTCAACCGCACCCGCATCTCCACCGTCATGCTGCCATCCTGGTTCACCCGAAAGGACTTCTCGATGTCGTCATCTGTGGGCAGGACAGCTTCAGCTCCGACGCCGAGGCAGGTGTCAGGTGTTTCTGGTACAGACTCCAGCATACGACTGGACTCCAGCTCGACGGAGTGGCTGGGCAGGTCGCATGAACTCTCTGCGATGGAGTTATGGATCCGATTCACGATGTACCTCTCCGCTGATGGGGAGAAATTTCTTGACTTTGAAGTGTATGGCAGTAACTTCTTTTTACCTTTTTCAGTCATTTAAAAGAGCCAAATTGGTACAGAAATGTTTCATGTTGAGAAAAGAAGAAATGTCCAAAGATTTCAGGCAGGGATTGAAGAGAATAGGCCGGCAGTTTGAAGAGGAAACCCAAGGAGCATGAAAAGAGAAGAAAGAGAGAGAAAAAGTTAGAAATATAGTCCAACTATTCACAGCTCATGAAGAACAATAGCCGACAGCCATGTAGTCACTGTATATAGGTCATCCATGGTATTACGCATAATATCATTGCCTCAGCACTGTCCCAATCTTCATCCCATGAAAGCAGGTAGATTACTGCAGACACACTGAGTGTCTGTGTTCTGAATGAGAATAAATGTTCTCATCAAATAAATAAACTAATGATTGCATAGAGAGTAATAACGAAGTCTAATGTAAACTTACGTTTTATAGACCTCAGTCTTCTGTGACCCATTTGTTTGGTAGGCAGCATTGTTGGAACTGGTGATTTCTGTACATTGTAGTTTGAGTGCCTGAATGGCTCCCTGCCTACAGCCACTACAGTCCCACAGCACAATATCAAGCCTGGAAGACCATCCACCTGCAGACAGAAGGAAATAGTCACTTTAATGGCATTTTACTACAATGGCACTACATAGAATAGATAGAATATAAAAACCTTGAATCTACATGTGTTGAATCTACACGAGCGATATAATTACATTCATGTATATATATGGCAAGTGTAAATTAAATTAATTAATTAAATTGTTTCTTGGAATACCAGCTGGCTTTGAATTAACAATATATTGTTGACCTAAAGCCTTACAGCGCAGTATCCCAGAATGCCTTTCTGCGTATTAGGGTGAGTCGGTAAAGAAGATTAACACTTTCTCTCCTCATGTGACACTTATTTACAGGGAAGGATCAGGCCAGTCCTTATTGGGACAATAATGTTGTGTACAACAGACTAAATTAAAGGGAATATTGATAATTTGCACCTAAAGTGACCAATTTGCAACAAATGTGTGCATACTGTACGAGCAAATATGATAGAAGCAACAAAACACTTTTTGCTTGGCAGCACAGTCACTGTAGGGTTACACTGTACACTGAGTGCCTTTAAAATGACACAGCTTCTTTTTGCTTATTTATGCAGGTTTAGTTTTCTGCAAAAGCCATGCCAACAATGTTAAAAAGACCTACATGTCTGTTCACATTTTGTCCTGAGACATAAATCAGTTATGTAATAATATGGTTATGGCTTTTTCCACGATAATGCTGCACTTGAGTGTGCTCTTGGGCCTGAATAACTGTCAGTCAGTTTGCACAACAAGCTTTCAGTTTTCTCTGATGTATTGGCAATAGAAGAAAAGGTTAATGGAATATATCATGGTGCTTTGTAGTAAGTTGTCAGTCTATAGTGCTTGTAAAATCCTATTTTCTCCTTAGAAATAAATTGTGCTGCATTGACAGAGAACACTCACACGTCTGCCATCGACTGTGTAGAATTTGACCACTTGGAAGTGGAACAGCTCTGAAATATATCCCAGGATGGCCTCAAAAGTGGGTGTAGTCCTCTTTTGAAGCACCACATTGTGTTTAACAGTAGGGTCACCATTGCGAAAAACCAGCAGCCTCTTTGGGGTCCGTACAAACACGGGCTCCTGCTTGTGGATGCTGTGGCCTGGGAATAACCTGGCCTGCTGCACGGTCCGACGACGGGAACTGACAGGCCTGGCGTGGTACCAGGGCGGCATCTTCTTCCTGGCCAGCGCCAGGTTGATGGGTTTTACCTTACGGCTGTCAGAGCAGATGTAGGATTTTCCATCCTCCAGTTCATCCAAAGTGTAAACCGCATGAACCCCCCGGGGAGTGGTTATGTTCCTCACCCCAAAAGGCAAGGGCACCTTTTTAGAGAGGCTGTCCAGGAGGGCGTCGAATGTTTTAAAGGTGCGGTTGTTGATGACCATTCGCAGACCGTTGAACTGAGGATCTCCGCTTTTGTAGAAGCAGACCCTCTTTGATAGGATAGGGTCGATGATGCTTGGGTGGCGTGGGGTGCCAACTGTGTGCCCACTCCCTGATGACTGGTCAGGGAGGATCCTCCGAAACCCCGTCTCATTCATCATCGCTGACTGACTGGCAGGGGAGCAAAGAGAAGAGAAGAATAAGAAGTTTTGTAGAAAAGTGTCCGGTATTTTTCACTTTTCAAATTGCTTCCATTACACTTTTTTGTGGCCTTTTTCAGCTTTATTGATAGTGGAGACATGCAGGAAAAGTCTCTGAGCCAGATTCCAATTTAACCTTTATGGTATGAGCCCCCATCAACATTTTTATAGTAAACAATAATCTTCACAGATTTGTTCTGTCCAATGTTATGCCTGTGTAGAGAACAGGTTTTTTTCCCATTCTATACATGCCCCTCACTTTATGTAAAGTGTCCTTGGGTTTTTTGAATGGCGCTGAAGTTATTATTATTAGTGATGTTATTATTGTTATTATTATATAAAGGAACACTTTGTCCTCATAATTACCATTTCTATATCAATTACTCAAACTGTGTTTCCTTGAATTCTCTCATGCCTCCAAAGTGATTGGAGAATCTGAAAACGGAGTAAAGTGGCAGAAGTATTTATTATTCCAACGTGTGTGTTTGGAAAATACTGAGCTTTTAACTTGTTAAATGTGCCCCCCTCCTTTTTTTACTTCAATGCCTCAACAATTTTCTCTGTTTCCAGATCCTTCGCTCACCGTTCCTAGAGGCATGTGAGGAAAAGTTTTTCAAGACTTCAAAGTAACATGTGGTGAGTAATAAATACACAAATTATAATGCTAATTAAGCAGAAGTACTACTTTAAATATCCTTATGCAGCAACATATAATCATTAGAAAAGGAAAACAAGTTGTGATAAAAATTTTGCATTTGGGTCAACACGAAAACAACACCGTGTCTCAGGCAACCTTGATGATTTATGATGTGCAAACAGCTGAATGACGTCTTGCAAACATATGTTGTTTACTTCGTGGGACTGTGTGCCATCAGGTAAATGGCCTTACCTGCCACGTGAATCCCTTCAATTATTTGATTACATGGGATTAAACAACACAGAAGAGCTCTGAAGAGATAAGAAATGTTTGACAGATGATTCCTTTTCTACCAGAACTTCTTTTGTCATGATTATCAGAGTGTGATAATAATTATATGTAGTGTTTTAGTATTATGCTTTCTATACGGAAAATGTGCCTAAAATAAAAATGTATCTGATCCATTTAAACTACAACCCCATATTATATCAGATAACAGATTACATCAAATAAAAAAGCTACTTTTTAAGTATTTAATTGCCAAGTTAATGCACTTTTTATATGAAATTAAATAATAAATTACAACAAAAAGAAAATCAAACAGATCTTAATAAAAGTCTTAAACACAAATTATGCTATTTAATCTTAAAAGTTGATGAAGCCTTTTGTATGAGTTTAATATTAATAGTTGGTAGCAGCAGCAGCAGTATTGATTTTATTTCTAATTAGCCCAACATGAGATCCTTTTTTTTTCATATTCAAGATTAAACATTTAGAGTATTTGTTGGTAACTAAATCACGATAAAATGTGGTAAACACATTCTAATACAGCTTCTAATACATACATTATAATATCTCTTCTTCCACTGGTGCAAGTGTAACACATAAGTACAGATTATAACTGGAGGCGATAAACCAGCAAGTAAATTCACAAAAAAAAGCAGGATTTAAGAGTAAACTCACCTACGTCGGCATCATGAAATTCCCAAACGTTTTAAAAGCATCCCTGAAATGTTATTCCGTGCTCTACATCATGACTGCTGTTGAACTAACTGCACAGCAACAGTTTATTTCTGGAGACACCATCCTGGTTAATATGCTTAATCTTTGCGCAAAGTTAATCTCCGCTGCAAGTGCATTGCTTGGAAATCCTCTTCAGAAAGGTGTGTCACACAGATGCACGTAGAGCTGTCACAGCAGGGCGAAGAGGTGGACTCGGGAGACTGAGATTTATTCATTATACGTTTTATATGTTTAACAGGCCGGAAACACATTTGTGTAGAAGTTTTCCCCTGTGAATATATTGTAAAGAAGTCCTTTTTTTTGCTATTTTAAAGCAAAAAAAATCCTCAAAATTCTATCTTACACTGAGATACAATTAGAAAATAAAACGTATAAGAAGACAAAGGAAGTTTTGAGTAATAATTTTAGTTGTTAAGTATTTGTAATGTTATTTAACACTTATATAAGAGCAGAAATCTGCACCTGCAGAAGGAGAAACTCAAAGGCAAGCAGGGTTTTCTTCACCAGTAGTAGCAGATGGTAAACTGGTGTCCGGTTGTAATATTCGTGCAGGGTTGTAATCTCATTGAGGACCTCTTAAGATAATAAGGATTAAGGAGGTCTCTGTGTGCAGGACCCTCTGAGAAGAGCACTTCCTTCCAAAGAAAGAATCAAACATTCACCTGTAATTGTTAATTTATAACAGAAATTTGTTTTGTCTTTGACCCGGAGTGATCTGAACACATACAGTGCGATATGACATTTAAAAATAACTTTGGCATTCCCTTTATAGCAAACAGCCACGGAGGCTTTTATAGTCTCTACAAAAATACACGTGTAAAAAAAAAAAAGTGCTTGTTCTAGAAATACAATTAAGTTTAGCAGGCTAGTGGAGTCCAGTTGATTAGGTTGAAGCGTATTACTGAGGGCATTAACCGGTCATGTATATGCTTAACCATGAACTATTGCATAACAGCAACCAAAACTGGATTGAACCGAGTCTATTTCTGTAGTGAAAGGGATTAGACGACAAGGGATGACTTCATTCCACAGTAAACCTGGGGCTGAAGTCAAGGAATCAAAGGAATATACAAAAGTTATCAGGTTTCAGCTCAGTATAAAAGGATAAAGCGATGACACTCGTGTCACACTGTTTAGTTTACGGCTGTAAAAATATCTCAGGTGTGTATGAAAGAGACGATATGTGCTGTAGGAAAGAATTCCTGCTGAGCCTGACCAGACAGAGATTCAGGAATGCCACAGGAGGCTCCCATGTGCCTAGACCATGACCTGTTCCCAAAACAACACTGAGCACAAAAATGTGAAAAATCCTTCAAAGGAAGCTGGGGGGGAACAATGGAGGAAGTCCTCAGAGTAAACAGGTAGGCCCGAAGCCTGCATGCCCCTCATTCCAGCCCTCCGCTCCAGAGATAAGAGACAAATGTTGAAACCAAGCGGGTGAAAACGGCTGGTCACTCTGATACAGCAGCACAGATCCTGCCAAACATATTCAAATCCGTCCGTAAATAGGCCTGAGCTGAAGCTCTGCACTCAAAGCAGCGTGGCAGGTAATAGCAACAAATGTCTGAAGCTCCATTTGTCACATAACCTTCCACGTCAGAGTTATAACGAACCAGCTGGTGATATGAATACTGTTATTTTTCCTTCACATGATTACACGTGAAATCACACGCCGCCATGACAGAGATATCTGTCTCTGCGTTCCGGGTGTATTGCCACCCCTGCCATGCTCTATTTTTAAGCCCTTGCGCCTATACTGCAACTAATTGGCGCCACGTTAGATTCAAACCTATGCTGTTAATGGGAAAAAATGTGTGATATGTTTTGGCCCTTGTCCCCTTTCTATATTTGTCCCAGCGTCCTCTATGCAGCTGCTCCTCCAGATCTGTCTGCCTGTGTTCCCATCAAACACCTCTCTTCAGTCTGCATATATTGCCTCAATTCGAGAGGCAAAGAGTGCAGATATCATTGGTGGCTACAGAGAAAATAACCGCAGTTTGCTCTGATGTCGTGCCATGTTTCGCCTCTGTGTTGTCCTTCGAAATAAAATGCCCCTCTTGTTTTGCCGCACTTGTAAGAACTGGTTAAAATTCCAAGCATTGCAGCTGTCAGGAATTCAATTATAAGTGATACAGCTGCACTGTGACCTACAGCAGTTTTAACATTCACTTTAATTAAAAGCTACAGAAGCTTATCCTGCAGAAATCATATTTTTTTTTCACATTTCTCCAAGAATTTTTAACTGTATACAAGTAAGTTGATAAATTCCATTTTTCCTTTGAGGGCAGTTAACTGTGAACTAAAAAAAAACACTTGGCAGCCGTTGAGCCAAAAATATGCTTACTATTCAAAATTCCTTTCAAGTGACATGATGTTATATCTTTTTTCCCCTCTTTAACTTCCAGTGGAATTCCCAGATTTTGAATGAATCCCTGCCAAACAGGACTCGCACTGTAAGGTCACTCCACCGCCGGTCCCCTCCCCGCCAAAACCCCTCACACAGCAGTCAAGAGGTCCCCACCCCATCCATTTTGAGCGCTCCGTATCAGCTGTGCCAAGCTTTTAATCTGCCTGGTGACATCCCAGTGTTTCCTGCATGGGACAGAGGGAAAGATAAGCACGCTCCTCTGTGCGGTAAATCACTCTGCACTCCCACTCGTTCACTGATATGACCATTATTCAATTAGGCTGCACTCAAACTGACCACAATTCTGGGTAATTACTATCAAACGCTTGGCAATTGTTGTAATTTTCCCTTTCTTTATCTCTTTAGCATCTGCTTTAATTGTTCAATGGCAAACATTGAAAAAATGTTTGTTATTGCAAGTGGTGGAAAGTATGTCAGTACATTTTATGCCCTACTTTTTTTGGGGTACTTCATACTTCATTATTTTTATTTTCAAAGTCACATAAAATAAACCCATTTTTAAGATATCGTACATATAATCTACCTCTGTGTAAGATTAACTAGTAAAATGAGGAATAAACCAAATAGCATCCAGCTACTAGCTTACCAGTATGGCTAATGTTAGCTAGCATTAGCATCAACTTTAGCCAATTAAAGTAAGCCTACATTCTTTTAAAAATAAACTTCTATTATTTCTAAGTTGTTTCTTACACTACTATATTTACTATATGCTTCAAGGTGACCCAGTGAGCTTGAATTTGTTTTTATTAACATCTTTTAGAAGGTTAAGTAGCATTTATTAGCTAGCTAGCAGTTAGCCTTAACGGCTAACATTAACTGACCCAAAAAACATTAGAGCATGATTTAATTATTTTAAATATCTTGTGTTAAAATCAGTAAATTTCAGCCAAACATTTTATCAATTACATGTGTTGCTCAACAGTATATACAGTTGTTGAATTGAAATGCTTCTTACTTGGTTGTAATTATAATCCAATTAACTTTATATAACACAATGGATATTTGTATAATTACCAGTGTAACTTTTGATCATTTGAGTAGCCTACATTTGATGCTAATATTTATGTAATTTTCTTATAACCCTTATTTTACCAGAATAGTCTGTATTTATTTTTTGTCTTAGCCAAAATGGCAACACAGTATAAATAAATAAAACACACACACAAATGAAACATTTATAACATCATAAAGGCTACATAAGCAAGATAAAGTGCACTGAAAAAAAAATTACATAAAGAAACCAAAGACAAAAGACAATGGCAGGTTTAAAAAATGATGTGTCTTCTGGAGGTCTAGGGATTCTGAGGATACGGTACATCAACAACAAAGCCTCTCAACAGTAATATAAATACTGATATGCACAGAATGTGGACTATTATTCTCAGGAGGGCAGCGGCAGGCAGGGTCCTCCTCACCAAAGGGCTCAATACCACATGGCTGTTAGCTTTGGAGGGCCCGGGCGGAGGGCCAGTCCGCTGACGGGACAACCTGGCTACTCGCGAGCCAGATAGCAGCCCGGGGTGAGGAGTGATTTATCCGTCTGTGCTCGCATCAGACAACCTTCCTCTGATTAAGGGTCAGTCACTGAGCGACAGGGCTGAGTGGAGTGGAGAGGGCGAGACAGGCGGCCTCCCTGTGTGAGACACTGGCATCCTGACCGCCACACAAATGGACTTTCCAGACGCTGCACACAGCACATGTACTGTACTGTGTGCCTACAATGAACACACACATTCATCTGCACACATTTACCAGTGGGCATTTACACAGGAATGTGCACGTAGTCATTATTTCTCCTCTCTCCTTTATTTAAGCACACTGGTTGACTCACACACACACACACACACTAGAGCCAAGATAAAGACTTATTGAGCTGGCCTTGACATTCGCTTAACCCGACAACAAAAGGATGTAGTGAATCTGAGTCGCCCACTGTTTGACTCGTCTCTGTGGGCTGTTAAAGACCAGTGTTCCTGCTCTT
>CAFUXE010000343.1:312530-323770 GCA_903364295.1 Serranus cabrilla
TAGCTGTTTACTTTGATCCATTATTCAGTTACTTTTAGCTAGCTATGTCTGAAATGTAGCCATGCTAACTGTTTCAACTGTCTATCTTTATGTATTTCATGAGTTTATTAATTACTTTTAGCTAACTATTTGAATTGATTATGACTTTTAGCTATTGTCATGTTTACGTATAGTTGTATAACCTTATTTAAGACATTTATCTATTTGGGGATTTTTACCCATTTATCCATAAGCTAACGCTAACAGTGTCTTCTCTTAGCTTTTTTAATTGTTTTATGATTACTTAGCTAATGATAATTATTCCAACAGTTTATCTACTTTTAGCAATTTCAATAGTTGTACCGTTTCTTTAGCTAACTATTGCCCCTGTTTACCCATTACTTTCAGCTGTTTAATTCTACCATTATTTCATCAGTTTTAACTTCTTGGGTCACATGCTAACTAGTTTTCATGCACTTCATGAGTTGTGTCAGCTAGCTTAATTAATGGTTTCATTTTTGTATTTAGTAGTTTCTTTACTATTTTTTAATTAGTTGAGCTTTTCAATGACCGTAACTACAATTAGAATGTTAGTTTTTCCTTTTCATTCGTAATTCAAGGTTTTCTGCTACTTTCCCATTTCCTCTGTAAAACCGATGAGTTATTAATGATGTTTAGTTAGTCACAGTACATAATGTTCTTTGGTACTAAACAGCATTGCTCACTTTCCGTACATCTTTCCTTAGTAGGGAGGTCTGGAGCCATCAGGGAATCCTGTAACAAGAGGACACAAGACTTAAAGAGAGCAAAGTGTGGCTGTACTCTGCCAACACCTTTCAGCCTCCCAAAGAAAAACACAGTGGAGAGGAAACTGACTGCTGATGTAGTCATCTTATACTCACTACCCGCCTGGACACGAGCTAAAAATTGTCCTGAATGCCACAAGGGGATTCAAACAAAAGAACGGGGAGCGCTGAGCTGATCAGGAGAGGCCTGGAGTTGATTCAGCTCCCTGAGTCAATTCCTGACTGTGAAACAAATGTGCCAGCAGCTTGAAAAATGTTCCCTGGCACCCGGCTACCATTTCATAATCAGTCCTTAGCTTCTCTTTGTTCACTGTATCACAACTTTTTGAATCTTATCTGCATGTAATTTTACACTTTTATTGACAATTAAATAATTTCTTTGTTAAATGAAGTACTGTATTACATTTGAATTCAATTATTCTTATTTATCACCTGTAAATTTCCCCTTAGAATAAATGTTAAGATAAATGTTTTAAACTAGGCTAAAGGACACATATGGACCTATTAAAAGGAACACTTCACGTGTGTGTGCCTTTTTCTCATACATTACTTTATACAATGTACTTTATGTTTCAGAAGACTTTAAATATACTCACAGCCTGCTGGTATCTAAATTAAACAGGCTTCACTACTTTTAATTTCCTTATATGAAGCAATTAGGTAATGAAATCTGCCAGTTTAATAGTTTCTAACAATAAAAGAAAATGTTATGTGTTATTCGTCATTAAAATATTGACTATTTTGAGGCCATGTTTTTATAGTGACAGGTTCTGATGAACTCTTCTGGTTAGAAAATGAAAATAAGAGTTTTTCTTTTAAAAAGAAAACCTTTTTGTGTGGGAAAGTTTATTTGTAAATCATGACAATGTAATGTTTTGTGTCCATGCAGACTGTTAGCATGACACAATAAATAAAATAACTAACTTGCAAACTGAATTACTGTTATACATTTGGAGAGATATTGACCAGAATCTTAAAATAAAGTGTGTAGATTCAAAGCTGTTAAATCGTGTTACACCTATGTTACCGAACCACTGCCGCCGTGCGGGTTAAAATACTCTGAAAACCATTTGTGAATAACCCGTGTGAATTTTGACACAGCAGCTGAGATCTTGGCACAAAAAGCTGGGGTACCTGTTCAGTCTATCAACTCACGAGACAACTATTTATATCTGAACGTGTGACAAAAGCAGAGCTGGAATCAGAAGAAAAATAAACTATTGAGTCACAGAGTGGAGATTGACTGGATCCACTATATATAGTGGGAGCACAACTGGACGGTGGTGTGACTGGCAGAGACCATAAAAGCGATCAGGCCAGAGAGGGACAACATATGCCTGGGATTATGAGCAACCAGCCCTGCTTTAGACAAGAGACACACCCTCTCCTGCAGCTGTCTCACATGCTGTATTCACAATCTACTATCAATGACTTAATCAGTTTGGGCCCTCGCAGCCTCTCTGTGTGTCTCTGGAAACAGGACAAAGGAATCTTCACCCCGACCAGTTCAGCTCGGAGCGTTTTCTTATTTATTTATGTGTGTTTATAATGAAACCGAACACATTTCAAACACAGATGCAGACTCCGTGCTTGGATTATGTGCACATGTGCTTTGTTGACATTAATGCAAGGAATGCATCGAGAGACTTTTGCTGTTGCTTTGTTTGCTTGTTGTTCAGGGTTAGGGCTGCAGCTCACCCTCCTTTTCATTATTATAATTGATAATTTAATCTAAAATATATTGGAAATTAGTTAGAAAATGTGCTTCATACGTTCCCAGAGCTCGGAGAGAGACCTTCAAATTTCTTGCTTTGTCCAGTCAGTAGTCGAGTCTTAAACCAATTTACAAAAATATATCCTCAGACAAAAGAAATAACTTCTTGTTAAATAACATGAAAGATTAACGGTGCACCATGTTCTCAACAGGCCCTACTTATGAAGGGAATCTAAAGTTTTAACTAATGGTTTTATTGACGGTTTATAAATCATTTCTTATTCTTAGATGAATTTTATGTTAAGTTTAAATCCCTTTGGCTGGTGTTTATTATTTAATTGTGGAAATAATGCAGATACAAATGTTGGTAAGCCAATAATAAATACTTCACAAGTTGTTAATAAATAGATTTTTGTCCAGATCAGCAGCTAAGTGGTCATATGGTCATGACCTGGCAACCCAGGTGTTGCTCTTATTAATTGCTTAATTAATTTGTATATAACTTATAACACTTCATAATGAGAGGCTTATTAATAGTCAAATTAATGGGAATCAGAATGACAATATATTAATATTCTCTCTGTCTATTAATCATATAATTGAATAATTATTCCAACAATATTCTTGTTTTAGCTTGTTTTTGCACCATCACATCACCACTGCACACAGAATTAAAAATCATTCTGTAATTGGCTTTTTATTTGCTCTCCTTGTTTCTGAATGGTGTCAAGTTAAGAGGCAGAAAAAAACTAATTAGGCATAATTACTTGCACCTGGACTCGGCTCATGAAGAGGAGACATATTATCTGTACATTCAGTGTTTGTTCAGGATGTACAGCACATTCAGCCACAGCTAGCATGACTTTATAATGACTTCTAAAGCCTGTAATTGAACTTCACTGTGTTTGCATCTGAGTCGGTCAAATAAAGCTGATATTGATGGTTTATTGGAGGCTGGATGAAATAAATTGCACCTGGCTTTGTGGGTAAATGACGCTGTGTTTGTGAAAGGCAGCTACCTGAGATGAGATTAGGGCAGTGCCATGATTAAGTGCTGCTGTGTTAATGTAGCCGGCCGTCCTGCTGTAATCTCTGAGTGGCTCTCTGCAGACTGCTGGCAGCGAGGCCCCAGGACACACACACACAGACACAAACACACACACATGCTACAGCAGCAATGGGAACACCATGAAAGCCCAGATTTCCTGAGCTTTGAGCTGCCCTGACTGAATTTCTTGCTTTAACCTGGAAACAAACTGCTTACGTAATGCAAATGCAAATACTCCAAATAACTAACACGGGCCCGTAGAATTAGAAAAAAGAAGAGTTAATTTTCTCATCAGTGAGGATTTATATGAAGAAAAAAAACCTGACTTGAATTGTGAGAAAAGTATAGTTTGTACTGTGTTGTATAACATTGTAGCACATTTTGTTGTATTGTATCGTTCCGTATCGTTGTGTACCGCATCGTATTGTTCCGTTCCATATTGTATCGTATCGTATCGTTTTGTATCGTATCGTATCGTATCGTATCGTATCGCTTTGTATCGTATCGTATCGTATCGTTTTGTATCATATCGTATCGTATCGTATCATTTTGTATCGTATCGTATCGTTCCATATCGTATTGTATCGTATCGTATTGTATCGTATCGTAATGTATCGCATTGTATTGTGTCATATTGTATAATGTCGTATCATATCGTAATGTATCATTTTCGTATTGTATCATTTTCGTATTGTATCGTATTGCATTATATCATATTACGCTGTATTGCTTTGTGTGTAATTGTATTGTAATGTATCGTGTTGTATCATATCGTATTGCACCGTATCGTATCATAATTTAACATATCATATTGCGCTGTATCATGTTGTATTGAATGATATCATATTGCGTCATATTGTATCTTATCATATCGTAATGTATCGTTTCATATCATATTTAGCTTATTGTATTATTTAGGTACATTCTTGTTTTTTATACATATGGTGCTGGCATAGATTGACTTTACTTGTAATTTAATATATGTTTTTCTTTTTTTTATAATTCATATTTTTCACACTAGTCTTAAGAGAAGCCACAATGCCTTTCTCTACACATGTTGTTTGTGTATATGACAGATAAAACCCTAAAATCCTTAAATGTTGGGATACATTTCAAGGTCTCCAGATACCGACTCTCCATTTAGCCAATAAAATCAATATAATTCAGTAGAAAACTAAAATAAAACACAATCCTTATAATTTTCCTCCAACAACAGTTAAAAGTCTCATATAAATATTTATATATTTTTTTGTCCAGCTCCTTCCTGTGTCTTTAGGATAAACAGTGAGCTCTTCCTCGTCAATTAGCCCTGATCAATTAGTGTGAGGAGATAATATCATGGCTGACATGGGGGGTCCGCCTCGCCCTAAGTCTGCGCAGGTGACCCCCACCCACTCTGCTGATGCCTCCGGGGATCGTGGCCTGAGCCTGTTGTTATGCACCCATTAGCTGTAACAACAGGGAGGATAAAGCTGCCACTCAGCTGCAGACTGAATTTAAACACATTCACACCAATTACAGTGGATTGGTCTGCACGGCCTGAGGGGAAAAAAGTCTGTTTGTGTGTGAGGGGAGTAAGAAGACGTAGCAACATGTTACACGTATCAGACAAACTTGTTTGGAATTAATGAAAATGCTAATTGAATCATTTTTTCCTTGATTTAAACAAGAGCTGACATCATTATTACGACCGTGGGAAGAACCAGAAATATTTACCTTGAGGTCCAACAGCTACTTCTCCTACATAAGAGAATATTTCAAAACATTCAGCACGAACAAAGCGCATGAATATATACACCTCTGGAGCATGTTTCCTCTGAAGTGCTAAAAATGGACCGTGGGGTCAGGGTGATTGACCCCGGAGAGAAGAACCTCTTCCTTTTAAAATAGGGCAAATCTCTATTTATAAAGCGGGACTCTTTGTCAGCTATAAATACTATTATTTATATCTTCAAGGTTTGATCTGATCTCTTAGAGATCTTCGCCTGATAAATTTGACGTATGATGAAGCAACAGTCTGGCGTTAGCGGATAAATAGGGGAGACTGGGGTCAGTTGGCACACGTTTTATTTTCTGCTTTATTTCTGTGGCATAGTTATGGTTAGAATAATATAAACTGCAGCAAATCAAAGACTAAGGTCTCCACTCAAGATACACATATTCAATGTACACAAATGTTTTCTAAAAAATGAGGTGAGTTGTGATTAAAGTCTGGTTTTAGGGCTGGTTTGTTAAAGTGCTATTAAAGTGCAATTTGAACATTTGAAAACATGAACATTTAATAGAAAATCTGCACAGTTTAAAATAATTTTCAAACAATTCATAAGTAGGAAGGTTTAGTTACTTTTCCCTCTGACCATTTAACATAATAATATTCAACTTACAATAAAACATTGTTTTTAATCTTTGAAAATCGTTTTTATTCTCTAAAATACAACAATAAATTATGTAATAATAGCACGTCAATACTCCTGCTCACATTTGACCAAACTTTGTGAATAAATTATTAGCCAGCTCAACTGTAAATGTCGATGATTTTCCATGTCTAATAATAGAATTGAAACATTTCCAATATCTTTATCTAACATCGTTTTATAATAAGTTTAGTCTACAGACTGATCCACTAACTATTACTTTCATTACTATAAAACACTAAACTAAAAATAAGTTATTGACTTTCAGATGTTGTAACATAGCACCTAAGTTCAGGTCGATATCACAAACGTTTTGAAGTCACATTTTAAATTCTGTGACCTTCAAAGAACCAAACCCGGTGTCTCTGTATCTCAGCCTCTCAGAAATAAAACCTGATGTCATTGGTATGTTGTCATGCATGTAGCTGGAGGACGGTTGTTGAATTATCCCCCATGTTCAGCTGTGAAAATACACAAAATAAAGTGTCACCATTGTTTAACCGAGGTGTAGCAGTTTTAATGGCCTCTTCCATTAATCAGAAGAGACTAAATCATTCACAGACAGGATGTCCGGAGCATAAACTGCGCTCCCATGCTGCGAAAACAAGGCGCCATGTGTACCGCAGACACTGAGATTACCTCCACTCTGTCCGGGCCAGGAAGCCGGGTCGCAGCCCTCCGCTGCCCCGCTTCCAGGTGAGCAACTGGTGCCGCTGGGGGCCCGTTTACGCTCCGTGTGGAAGTGGGAAAAACCAACAGAGATAGTGCCGTGTAATACAGAGCCAACACTGAATGAACGGCAATGATGTGATGAGTGGAAAAACATCTGAAAAGTGAATTTGTTCTCTAAACATTTTCATTTTAAAAGCACCGACCAATCAGTAGAGTCTGCTGTTAGGTGATTTTACTTTTATTTATTTTTGTTGTATTCATTATTTGACAGGGACAATACATGTAGGCATTGTTGTATTTAAATAAAATAAAATGCAACCAGTGACTTCCAGCCCGAGCTAATTTTTCAGACATTGTCCCAAGTTTACAGGCAGAGAACTAACAATTAAACAGACATAAACAAACAACAAAACTGTAAATTAAATTAATATGAAAGGCAGCTTAATTCAGTGTTTTCAAAAATGTAAAACGATGTGACGTATTAAAAACAAGAGAGGAAGAGTCTATTTGCAAAAATTTATTTCTCAAAAGTGCAAAAAGTATAAAAAAAACACCTTCAGTATATACATAAACTTTAAAATAGTGACTGTACAATATTTATTATCACAAAAATGAATTAATTTCCCTGCAAGAGAGGAAGAAAAAAGTTTAAACCAGTGTTTTAAAAAATCTTCTATGGCTTTTTCTCAGACAGATACAGTACAACAGTCGTCTCCAAAAGCTGCATTATAAAATATCATGGGCCTAGCAGTGGTAGTGACAAATAACATTAAAAAAGATAAAAAACATTTTTGTTCAAATTTAGCTACAGAGATTTGAGGTCAGATCATGTGTCCTAGGCCGGGCAGGAGGTTAGGAGTTGTTGTAGCTACAGTAATACACAGCTGTGCTGGCGTCTGACAGCACCGATGATATGAGGCTTTCAGGTCCTTGCATGCCGGCCTCGTGTGGCCCGTACGGCAAGCCTGTCATGTCCGCGCGGGCCGAGGAGGAGCTCAAATACTGCTCAAACTCGCTGCGGTCCACCTCGGCCAGCAGCTCAGAGTGGTGCATCTGCTCCACGCTGTCCGCTGAGTGAGGGTGGGAGTCAGGAGGCGGGGAGAGCTGCCCTGCCCCGCCGGGGTGCCGTTTGGGGTGGCTGGGACTGCAGTGCTGGGTGTAATACATGGCCAGAGGGTTTGGGCATCCCATGTAGGACGGGGGAAGGGCTGCAGGCTGAGGGGGCTGCTCTGGGGCTGTGGATGGGTGTCGGTGCAGGATGGAGCCGCTGTGGTGGTTGGAGAGGGAGTCCTGGGGCTGGTAGTCAGCCGCCTGGGAGTGGTACGCGTACGCAGGCATCATGTGGCAGTCCTCTTGTGAGTGTGGAGGGAAGAACATGGAGTCTGACTCCACGGCGTCCAGAGGAGAGGTGTCAGGCGTGGGGAGGCTGTAGGCTTCGTAAGAGGGGCCCCCGAGAGCCTGAGCATCTCTGTAGTGGCTGAGCGGCTGTGGAGGGAGCTGGAAGCCGTGCTCGTGGTAGCCAAGGCCCAGACTCTCCACGCACACTCTGCCGTCCCCGGGCATCGGCGGGCCCTGGTGGTCGGACACGCCGTGGACTAGAAAGCCAGAGTCCAGCCTCTTAATCCTCTTCACCTGCTTCCGCCGCCGGGGCCGGTACTTGTAGTTGGGGTGATCCTGCATGTGCTGAACCCGCAGCCGCTCGGCCTCCTCCACAAAGGGCTGCTTCTCTGTGACAGGAAGGGCTTTCCACGATTTCCCTGCAGGTCAAGAGGAGAGTGCACATCAGTGATATGTCAGCAGATGCTGGACGCAGTCTGGTGAGGCACACAAAAATAGCTTGTTGCCATTTTAGGGGGCCGGGACAGGTTTTTGAGGTTACATGTGCAGCTTAACTCAGACGCAGTAACTTTTAATAACATGATAACCTCACCTGCTGCCCTCACAAACACTGCACGGCCTCAGAAATAATCATTAATTGTTGTTTGGGCATAATGAACATAAAATATGACATAAAACATTTAAGTAAAATAACTAAATATCAGAAAAAATAGAGAGTAACAATCCCTCCATAATAACCTGCGCAGGTCTGGTGATTAAATAAAGTATAAAGGACTTACCCAACATTTTGCTCAGCTCTGCGTTGTGCAGGTCCGGGTTTTGCTGCGCCAGTCTCTTGCGCTCATCCTTCGCCCAGACCATGAACGCGTTCATGGGCCGTCGGATCCGCGGCTCGGTTTTACCGCGATTCTGTCCGCCGGATCCGGAGGCGCACGGCTCGCTCTTCACTTTGGTGTCCCCGAGAGGACTGAGAGGGTCGGCCCACTGGCAGTGTCCCATTCCAGGCATCATGACTGACATCGTACACCTTGCCTGGGTCTGATCGTCGCTGGCGTAACCCGCATCGGGACTGCTCATCTCTGTCCAGCTGGGAGGGTTTGGAGAGCAACACACACTTCTTCTTCTTCTTCTTCTTCTTCTGCTACTTCTACTGCTGAGCTGAGAGACAATAAAAAGAACTTGAGGACAAGATTTCTGGCTTTAACGCTGGAGAAGAAATAGTCACATCCATAAGACACTTCCAGGAGTCGCATGGGCTGAACTGTACCGACTAACTCAGCGCTGGATGTGAATGCTGGTGCGCTATAAACTCACAGGCAGCCAATCACCATGTGGGGGGAGTGCCCACTACTACAAAGGTGTAAAAAAGTTGGAGTTGCCCGCCTCCGGTCCTTGTTTGAAGAGCTGAGACCCTCTAAGGAGAGACTGCAAACTGTAAATTATAAGAATATCACGTGCAGTTTTGAGTTAAATTAATTTTGTGCCATGATTAAACAATATCATAAGTCAAAGGTTTAGTGCAAGGTTACAAAAAGGCAAATATGTCTGGTTTAGAAGCAAAAAGGTGAAACTGATGGACCCTTTAATCCACAATAACGTTTATTTGGACATCCACGTGGTCCAGGTTTAAGTCTCACCCCTGTATTAGACGGACCCTAATGCTCAGACATCAAAACTGGATCTGCAGTGTGTGTATTGGGTGTGTTAACTGTGTTAAAACCCTGAATATCAGGTTTGCGCGTGGAGTTAATGGCTCCCTCATCCGACGTAGAGACTTTCTTTGATTGCAGCCCGTAATGAGAGTCGCTGCACAAAGGGCGGTAATTGAGGATTTGACTTTCCTAAAAGTGAAATCAATAAGCGTAAATAAGAAAGCTTAAATAAACACCCATTACTGAGCTGTGAAGCGATGAGGGCTCTGACACAAAACGTGTAAAATGTTGTGATACTGATGCGGTTTTGTCTGTGACGCTGAAATGTCAAAACAGTTGTGGATACTTTAAGAGACTAGACGTCGGCCTGGGATGGTAATTGATTAAGTTGAGGGCGTAAATTACATTTTGGGTATCACATTTATGAAGAGAACAGATAATGCCTGGAAAAAACCACAGATATATATGTCTTTACATAAAACTGAGTCTGAGGTGACTAAAAATAAAACAGCATATTTAAAAGAATGACAGTATTTTATTGTTTTATGTGGTCAGCTAGGCTATTGTACCTCTTTCAACAACCCACATAAGACTTTAAGGTGCATTTCACCCCAAAATAGCTCAACTATTATGTTTTAATCAAATTATTTTACCTCATTAGATGCTCATTCAGTTCAATGCAGCTTTGTCTGAGCATCAAAAGTTAAAATAAAGTCTAATTCACTGCACAAAGAACACAAAATATCCCTCATTTAGACTTGACATAATGCAGTTTGACTGCAAGTTTGAGGTAAAACCTTTGGAGAGTTAATTTGCAAAAACAGATTTTGATTTATTTTCATAAATCATGTATTTTTTGCAGTCTGGGGATTCAAAAGAAAAAGGCTGCTTTTACATTTTTTACATTTTGCTTAGTCATGTATTTTTATTGTGCAATCACAAGAAAATCTATCAAAATCACTGTTGATTTATTCATTTTAAAAACTGCTTTTGTCTGTAAATTAACTCTTTTTTTCACTCCTTTACTGAACACCAATCATATTTCACAGAATATGTCTCAAATTTAACCTCTGTCGCTTGTTTTTGGAGCGGCTGTGTCGGACTAGCACGGTGACATGCAGGGTAAAGGTTAAACCAACCTGTTGCACCTCTAACACCCAGACTTTTTGAAGCCCCCTGTTTGTGGCCAGAAACCCAAACATCACCCGCAGGCCGCCGCTGGTTCTTATCAGAGCCAGCAGACCTCAACCTGTCAGCTCGCTCTTTTCTCGGACATCTCGTTGTGGGCTGCTCGGTCGCTGTGACACGGCGAAAGGGGCTGACAGAAATATGAGAGATGCTTATGCAACCTTTCTGTGCCCCCGTGCAGACACCAGCGGGACTCCAGAGCACGCCGGGTGACCCTCTGGGGGGTTTGGTGGGAGGGTTTTTTCTGCTGCATGGGACAGGATCTGGTCTATAATACTGTCATCGTCTATTTTACCGCTGATGACCTGACAAGTTTTCCTAAGTGTGTGTGTGTTTGCATGTGTGTCCCTGCGTGTGTTGACATGGGTGTGGGTGTGAGTGTGCCCGGGCCACCTCTCCCTCTCCCCTCTCCCCTCTCCCCTCTCTCTC
>CAFUXE010000343.1:326181-343925 GCA_903364295.1 Serranus cabrilla
TTCCCGGTCTGTTGGACTAAACGTCCAGGACGAATCTTAAATATGCCTTTAGTCATGCTAACATGAGGATGTTTGGAAACTTTTCACGACAAGTTGTGGTGACCTCGGGGTTTTTGCAGTGCCAGGGGTCAGCCAACAATAAAACGGAAGCAACAAGTAAAATAATCAAAGTCTCTTTCCTGAGAACATCCATAGTGCTGTAGTTTCACTCAGGCCACTTTGAGGATACAGTCATACATAACGATAATGTCAAGGATATTATGTTGGGCTTTGATTCAGGGGCATCACACAAGGAAAGAGCTTGTTGTGAATGTAGCATCAGGGAGAAAATTAATAAACATATTTCTAAAAAAAATAAAAAAGTTCATACAAAATAAATCATTATTTGAGGCCACAGAAAGAGAGGCACTATGTTCTTTAACTTTTAACATTTGAAACATTAGTTTTATGTGGCTAACCTTGTGAAACAGAACTACTTGGTTCATTTTAGATAAAAGATCTTGGTTTAAGTAAAAAAAAAAAAGTATTTTCATCAACAACACGGACACAAACAGAGGCAGAAGTCTCCCTCTGTGGACTTTATCGCTCTTTATACCTGACTTCCTGTATTGCACCTGTCATAATTACTACCACCACTAGAGGTCACTGCCCAACATCAACATGAGTCGCAGTGAGCTGGACCTCTTGGCTGATGAATAGGTTGATTAATTATGAATTATAGTATTTTTTATTGGTAAAAGTATGACGCAAAGAGAGAGCGCCAATTAGCATTTTTTAGCGAGGAAAGCTAACTGTCTAAAGGTTGTAGCTTCACACCGCAGACGTGAAACTGGTGTTGAACCTTTAAAAAAGTGTGTTTACAAAAATGTCAAACAGTGGTTTTAACCCAGCCAACAGATTAGCTTAATTAGCGATATCTCTTTATTTAAATATATTTAGCTCTGCCGAGGAGGTCGTGGTTTCAGCTCGGTTTGTTTGTATGTTTGTCAGCAGGATTACTGAAAAACTACTGGCCTGATTTTCATGAAACACAGTGGAGAGGTGAAGAATGGGCCGAGGATGAAACCACTAAGTTTTTTTGGCGAGAATTGGAATTACTAGTCGGATTCACCATGCATTAATGTAGCGTCGGAATAATCATAAAAATGAGTTCCTGACTTGGAAAATTAGTTTGAACCTTACCTCAAGTTAGAAAATTACCCTTCTAGTTATATATATATTCTAGTTATATATATTATATATAGTCACCCAGAAAGTCAGTCTGTAAACTGTGATGGATGTTTACAATGGAAATTTAGAGTAATAAGCTTTTACTAATCAGTTTAAAAAAAGGTTTTGGGGATTTCTTTAAAACCTTTCTGACTGTGTTTGTTTCTTGTGCCATCAGACTTTTTTTTGTCACAATGTTGTTGTGTTTTTAATATCTCTGCAATCAATCTGGTGTGTACACACCATTATTATAAACAACATGAACAATAGCCAAAGCTTTAAAAATAACATCAGAGCTGTAATAAACCAGAATTATCCTCTAACTACACAGACCCAGCCCCTTTGCTCTCAGGGTGACTTTAACTCATTTGTCACTGTGCTGCTCCCACTTCTTTACTCCAACACCACAGGGAGAAAAGTCTATTAATAGGCCGTCTTGATTGACTGATGAATCACCATTAGTAAGCGGGGAGAGGAAAACCCAGATTTCCTCCGTGAAGCGAAAAGGGAGGTCAGCCACACGGGAGAGCAGACGCTTTCATCTCTTCACTTTTACTGGCCCGGCCCAGTCCTCCCCGCCGCCGACCGCCACATTGTCCTGACGGGGGCTAATCGAGACCCTTGTTTATCATTTTTATGACTTTATCCATGGAGACAGAGGTACGGTGGGCTTCCTGTTCTCCAGGTTCCTTGACGGGACCAGTCGCATTATTAGGGTCAAACCTCAGCTCCCATCTCGCCACGCCATTGTTCCTGCTGGTGCTATGACCATTCCCAAACTGATAAGACTTGTCTATTTGGGGTCTTTCTTTTTTTCCCTTCTTGTCCTTGACACATGAGTGCGAGCCTGAAATAACTTTTTCAGTTATCATAAAACATGAGTACTTGTAAATGAACTGAGATCATAAAATAAACCTTTTTTTTATTTTTACCATCGTTACTCGTAAACAATACCTTATGTGCCAACAATCCTTTTGTCAAGCCAAACAGATAAACAACACACACGCTATTTTTCTCACTTTCAGCTCTCACACATTCCTCTTGCTTTGTATGGCAAAATAAGGAACTGCTGCTTCAGTATTGGTGAGAAAACAAATGATAGATTACGTCCAAGCGGCATTATTGTTTTCCTGACAGCCACCAGCCACATAAATACTTCTCTCCACAACTTGACCTGCCTTTGACCTCTCCGCCCAAAGAAGTCCCGCAATTTATCTAATCTGTTTTGCAGCAACATGATAATGCATGTTCAAGAGATCGTCCCATTGGAGTAAATGGAAATCACTGCAGTATATACACAGTAAAGGGACAGTTCAACACAAATCAAAAACATTTTTTTCTCTTTCTTTCTCTCACCTGTTTGGTGGAGTGTTGGAGATGTCTGCCTTCTTTGAATATAATGTAACACGAATATAATGGCACTCTGCTCGAACGGCTCAAAAAAGAAAACTTAAAAGCAATGTTCTATAAATCCTGATGGTTGACTCAAGATTATCCACAGAAGTTGTTGTGAGCAGTTTAATGCAGGAAGTATTTTTCTTTCCACTGAACTACACCTGCAGACCGTTTCGCTAGTCGTCCATTAACTAAATTTTCTGCACATTTTGAAGATTTGTATGAGAAAAGCTTGATAGAAACACCAACATTCGATAAAACTTTTGCATACAAGTTTTAACACCCATTTGAGGTGATTTGGTCTTTTTAAAAAGATAGTTAATGTGCTAAACAGGAGATGGAAATGCTTTTCCGAATAAGTTCTGACATTGCGAACATATAGCTCACATGACCGATCATCAATTCCTGAAGACTTCTGAAGTTGAAGTTGTCTGATTAGCGACCTCTTTTTTGTTTTGTTTTTTTTCTCTTTTTTTCTTCTGCTGTTTACTGATGGATTAGCCTGCAGCAACACATCACACTGCCATCTACTGACCAAAGTACGTTTATGCAGCTTTGTTTATTTGCTCTAAACTAGTTGATGGGAACTTCCCTAATTTGCATTTTCTTTAATGTGACATTACAACATTTTCCCTTCAACTTTATCTGAAACAGCAACTGTACAGAATAACAATACTAGCTCACCTGCCTTATAGCTAAAGTTACAGCTCAGTTCAGAAGGATGCCATTAATGTTTATATTTTGAGCGACCATTAGCACAAGATTCTCGTCCATGAGTCAGCTTATACTTGTTGCATTCAGCGTTTTCCCTAAGTTATAGGATATTTGCCATTTGTTTAGGGGCCTCCGCCAAGAAAATCTGACCTTTTAAATAAAAAAAATTATGCAATTTCACTTGATTTTGTGCAGTTATCATAACCACGTCTGTGTGCAAAAAGTTGCTCAGAAACAGATCTACAGGTAAAAGGAAAAATATGTATTTTTGATATTTGGGGTGAACCCAAAACCCTTTAAAGTCCGTCTCTGATGTCTTCCTGACAAAATGAGTTAATTACTGATCAAACAGAGACAGTGAAGCCTTTGTATATGACAATCAGGGTGTGAATTGATTCCTCAGCCGCTCAAACACGCTGAATCCTTTCATGTGTGGCCTTTGCCTTGTCGAGGCGCTAAAGCATAGAACAAAAACGCAGATACCCCCGAGGGTGCTAACGGGACGCCATGTTTGGGCCGGGGTGACCAATGTCGATCAATAATAGCGTGTGTGATCAGTGGCATCGCACCCGGCAAGAATCTGGATCAATAGAGGTGAGCAGGGGAGCTGCAGAGACACGAGATAAGAGAAAAGATCAGACTTTTCCTGAGCGGCGGTGGAAACAAAATCATAAGACTCAGTGAATATGGGACTTTTTTATAGTTTTTCTTTCCTCATAGTGAAATAATGCGTCGTCATTTCTGGAGATTACAGAACAAATACTCCAAAACTCAAAGCTGGAACTTCCTCATAGATGCAGCAACTTCTCCTTTAATGGGCTGCGGTTAAAAAGCTCCTTAAAACTGTTTCTCCCACATGAACTCTGATCTTTACACTGCCGATTTGTGATGCAACACTTTTATACAATCCTGCTATCATTGCAAAGTGAAGTGCAAACATTTTAGAGCATGAATGTGAGTTTTTATGCCGCTTGGTCATATTAGACTACAGTGCCCTGCAGACCCTGTTGTCCTTTATTGTGCTAAAGTGAGAGAAATGGCTGAGGAATGTGTTGTTTTCACACAGCTGTGGTTTTATGGAGGAAATGCACTGTGTGTGTGAGGGCTTCCTCCCTCTACGTTGTTCCCTTTACACTAACGTTGCATAGAAACCAGCAGCATTGATAGGAAGAGCCGACCCGCCTTTAATCGGATTCACACATATTTTTTTGTCTACTTTCTCGCTCAAGGCTCCTGTCAAATTAATGTCCCGTCAAAATTAACTAAACCGTGAGGCAGATGGATTGGTGTCAAGTTAACGACACGGTTGGGTGGAATTAAAATCAACCTCAGGTGTGAAAATTTAGCTTTCACCTTTTTTTTTTTAACTTCCTTTTTGAGAGCAAAGTAGAGGCTGTTAATGACATGTTCCTAAAACACATAATTAAGTTGAAACATGGCTGCAGCGTGTCACATCACACTGAATGTACGCCAGGAGAGTTATCAATACATTATCTCACATATCTCACTATCTTACACTTCAAGGAGTTCCTGTGTTTGACTAAACCTCTCAGTGTCTGAGTTCACCTGATGGAGATTATCTCCTCGGTTCATTTACACACAATGGTCTGGATCATCAATATCTACTCACTCCCCACCAAAGCCTGCCCCAAAGCCTCAGTTTACAGGAATCATTTTAGTACATAAATATTCACTATATTCATTATATTTATCATCCCTCAACAAGGAGGAAGTGAATCTATGCTCTTCTCAAAGCCACCAGACTCCACTGACAAAAACAGTGATTTAACAATGAAGAAGACAGGAGTTGTTGCCCCAATCAGAAGGCAAGTTTTGTTAGTTTCAAACCCCTTTAAAAAGTAAAACAATAACATATACAAACTAAGTGACTGGGCCTTGGTGAGATAAAACTACTGTTTCTGTCAAAAAAGTCTGGTGGCTCTAAAGAGAGTACAGAAAACAGAACCAAAACTTGAACTAAAAGGAGAGTAAACATTGGATTTATTTGGCAGGACGCTTAATGAATGATAATGTTGCTTTGTGTCTGTTAGAAGTGAAAAAAGACAATATTTTGCCAACACATTTGCCATTACAAGTGATAACCTCAGAGTCTGGACAGTGAAGCCAGTGCAGAAGTGATTTAAACCTGCATTCTTTGAAATGGCCAGCAGGGGGCGACTCTACGGGCTGCAAAAAGAAGCCAGATTTCATAGAAGTCTATAAGAAAATTACCAAACTTCTTACTTGATTTATTATTATGAAGTAGTTTTGATGTATTTTCTTTCCTTTAGGCAGAATCATGCTAGTTGTTTCCAGCATTTAAGCTAAGCGAATATTCATGCTAGTCCACCTCCTTTCACAGGCTCCATTCCTGCCCTGCACTACCACCATAAACCAGTTAGCTTAGCTTAGCATAAAGACTGAAGCACAGGGGAAACAGCTAGCCTCGTTTTTGTCCAGAAATAATAAAATACATGTTATATTATCACTTATAAGGTTGTTCAACTGTCTAACGGACACAGAGCAACATTAGCATTTATTTTGAGCGTTAAAATGTACGTTTTAGAGGTGCTGGTGGGTGGATTTGTTTCTTTTGGATGGAGTTAGCTTTGTATTGATTAAATAAATTTGACTTAATGGGGCTCTGGAAGAAAATACATAAATGCACCATTAGTGCAGACATCCAACTCTTAGCAAGACAGTTAAATAATGCATGTTGTTACACATGCTTTAATGATTAAATGGCATGATAGAGAGACATCAAGACAAATTTAAAGCAGAATTTGTTCCTGTTCAGTCACATTTTAGAAAGCTACGTCAGCTGATCAGCGTCCCCCCTGTGGTTATTCCTATATGATAACATGGGAACAGCTCACATCAGGAAACTCGGGGGAAAGTCCCTCCTGATATCATCTCATACTACATCCACACAAAAGCCCACTACCACTGACATGCTGCAGTGTGTGAAACAATGGAGACCCAAGAGGACGCTATCCGCAGCTGAAAAATGGCATCCAGATATTCTGATCAATGCCCGTGGTGCGGACTTTGAACTCTGCAGTAATTGTTGCATTCTGTGCAGCGGCAGGTTCGGCTTTTTTGGCTCGGTACCATCCCAAACATGTGTTATCGCTGCAGGCTGTGGAGCATGGGCCCTTATCAGATGGCCTTGTGGCCTTACAATAACACAGGCTCTATCATGCCTCAGCAGACCCGTATCTGGCAGCGGTGTCATAGAACAACAATAAATACAGCCTGCAAATGATGCACATAATGGTCCTCAAGATGCTCCTATAAGCTGGAGTGGGCATTTATTACATCTGAGGTGGCACACTGAGAAAATCAGAGGCTAAAGAGTTAGTGTGATCACACAGCAGATCTAAACCCAAGAATTATGTTATTATCTAAGAATATCAATGAAATAAAATCACATTTACATCAGCTCGAGCATGATTGTGCACATTTTCACCACAAACCAGACTTCACGGCTTCAGCCTCATGCAGCCTCCTCCTCAGCTCGCTGTATTACAAAGCACAGATTTACAGAGTAAATCAAAGCAGACTATTTCCTCAGCTCAGAGGAAAACCCCTCGGAGGAGAATGAGTTGATAAAGTCCCAATGTGCCCACGGCTTCCTCTCAGATAAATAAATACATAAATAAAAACACGCCTGGCCACTTCAGATTTATTGTTCCTCTGTAGGCTGTGAAGTAGAGGCTATATTGTTTATAATAAATAAGCCCATTAACAGATTTGGCCCAGGTGGGTGACACGGCCTCTGTGATATCCCCTCACCCCCCTGCAGGCACCTAGACCCCAGAGGGGCCACAATACTTCCATTTAAGGCAGTGATGGCCAAGGAAAAGGGGGACTACAGAGGTTAGTGTTGGTCTGCCTGGGCTGAGACCGTGTCACGTTTTCTGGAGTGATAAGAGCCGGAGCAGGAAGCTGTGAGAGGGCAGGAAGGAAGAGAGCTTAGGTCTGGAAGGAGAGAGGGGAGCGGTGGAGACGGAGGAAAGAGAGTGAAGCAGCAAAAACAAGACAGTTAAAAAAATAAAATAAAATGCATCCAAAGAAACTGCACAAATCCTAAATGCATGCAGGAGTATGTGGTGTTTGAGGTGTATATGCTCTGTGCACTGCACTCATGCATGCAGGCAGGAGGGAGGGAGGGAGGGCCGAGCTCTGCTGGGAAACGCAGAGGGAACCTGGGGTCCAGGGGGAAGTGAGTGGATGACTAAATTTGGTCTGAAAGGCCACACTAACATACACCTGCTTCCCGCAATCAAACACAAACACAAAGATGACGATATCAAGCATCAGGTTCTTTGTCTGTTAACACCAGAACAAGTAGATCTGCTGCTTTCTCTAAAATCTGAACCAAACAGTTACAGTTCAAAATGAAAGCAAGTTGAGGTCAAAGGGTTTCTGATTTGAATTGTGCATGAGCAGGCGTGCAGTTTTGTGAATTTTTGCACCAGAAATTGTGTCTGTTTCTTGTTGCAGTTTCATTGATGGTTTTGGAGAGGGCTGTGAATAAGACATCCTGTCTTCTCTTATCACCTCTACATTTCTTTTGCGTACACGTGTGTGTGTGTGTGTGTGTGTGTGAAAACCACTTGCAAACACTAAAAAAAGAAGAAGTGTAATGATGTAGAGGCAACAATCCAAAACAGGCTTTTTTAAAGGCACCACTTTTGTAGAGGACAAAATTTATAGGAAAAGTACAGAAACCATCAGACGAGGAAGAGAAAAGGCATGTTTGCTTTCTTGCTGAGAGTTTTATGATGAGGCCTGTACAGTAAGTGGTGAAATGTAACTAAGTAGTAACTTAAGTACAATTTGAAGTACTTGTTCTTTACTTGAGTATTTCTTCTTCACTACATTTTAGAGGCAAATATTGTACTTTTTACTCCACTACATTTAGATGCCAGCTTAAGTTACATTTCAGGTCGAGTTTTAACATAAAAAAAACATGTAATCAGCTAAAAATGCATATGTACTTTTATAAATTAAACCACATTACAGTTTATTACGTATTTAAAATTAACCTTACCTTAACAGTAAATACACTTAAATCAATTACATTTAAATGCATCAGTGATATTTATATATTTGGAAAAGATATGTTACTGTGTGACAGACTGTGCAGGGCCATTCATACTTTCACATTCAAAGCAGATAATTTTACTTTTTTTAAGTAATGTTTTAAACAGTGGTAGAAAAAGTATTCAGGTCTTTTAAGTAAAAGTAAAATGACTAATACCACACTTAAGAATTACTCCACTACAAGTAATTACAGGATAGGGGAACCTATCTATTTAACTGCATCACGTTCCGCCCGGAAGCTTTTAGCGGCGTTACCGTTAGCAACAGGTGCGGAGGTTAGCCGTTAGCACAAATAGCTAACTAGCGTGTGAGTCAAACTACGGCGAGCGAAAGTGAAACGGCGAATGGAAAACCCGCCGGCAGGTTTCCAATTAGCTACAGCTGAGGTCAGTGTTGTGTTTAGTTGATGAAACGCATCCTACATGCTAACTCACGATCACCGGAAGAAGTAAAAATAAACGGCAGAGCCCGACCGACTATTCCCGCTGCTTTTAACGTCAACTTTAAAGGCCAAGTAAGTGTTTGCACACACATAAACAAAATGTTTAACTCCTGTTTTCTTGTTGCTGTCAGTGTACTTGCACAGAAATATACACTCAGCTAAAACCAACTAAAGGTAAAATTTCACTACTTTAAACATTTGGCTAATTAAATGCCCATAGAAATATATCATACACATAAAAAAGTTTATAAATTGCGGGTGCTGGAATAAATGTGGCATAATTCATGTAACAGTCTGCTTTATTTACACTAAAGTAGGTGGATTTGACATTAAAAACAGTGATGTTATTGTGTTTAAATTATCAAGGATAACATTTCCAAGTGGGTGCTTGGTGTTGTAGGGGTTTATTTGATGTTAACTGTTGGTCATAGTTGCTGCCTACAGGAAGAAACTGTGTGTGTGTCCGGTGTTTTTTGGTATCCACTTTTTATACCGAGCAGAGGGGAAAAGTTTAAACAGGTCCATAATGTGAATGTCTGCACTGATTTGACCTAACATTACCATTTTAGCAGTTAAATGACATTAATTCAATTGGTGAGTGTAAATCCATGTTAAAGCTGATAAAAAAACAAAAAATCCTTTGCCGACCTTCGTGCCCCTGGGTCCCCCTTAAAGAGTTTTGTTCATATCTTTGGCACCTATTTCCCCCTGTGAAAAATATAGATTGTTGTTGCAGTCACTGAAAAGCAAATATAGTGGCAAATTAGAGTGTTTTCAGGAGCATTATCCATCAGTTGAGGAAGCCATGAAGATGGGAAAAGGGTACCCACACAAGAAGGATGAAATCACAAACGATATGTAGGCCTCGCTGTTATGTTTTGCCAGATTATATGGGTGTTTGTTTGTGTCATCTGTCCGTTCAGACTAAATGTAATCCCAGAGTTTTTAAACTAAACAGGGTGAGCAATGTTTCCAAAATTCACAGTTTTAAGGCATTCAGAAACACAGAAGTTGGCGGACGCTAGTGGTAACTGTGGCAACAGTAATGTGCAGTCTTGATGCTAAGCTAAGCTAACCAGCGGCTGGTTGTAGCTCAATTTAGTGTACATATATGACACTGATATCTTCTATTAAATGCTCCGAAAGAAAGCAAATTTTCATATTTATCATTGAAATACTAATAAAAAATTAACTCCAGGTAAATACCACTACAGTATGCAGATGTAAGCATGCAAGAAAGGGTTAAAAAACATTATGTTCCAGCAGATTTATTGAGAGATAAAATGTTAAAAGAAGCATCACCACCAGTTTGAATTAATTAAGGTGAACACACATTCAGAGTTTTCTGTGAGCTCCAGGTGGACTTCCACCGCTGGGCAACTCCTCAGTGAGAATATCAGCAGCTCAATTCCACCACACACTCATCTTTTCCCCTTTTTAATCAATCTGTTCATCTAAAAAGGATTTCTCTATTTTGAGATTTAATCCAGTGTCTGAGTTAATCTCTGAAACTCAGAGATTGGAGGAGGGGATGGACGGGGGCATCAAAGCCACTCAACTTCAGCCCTGCTCTCACAATTACACCCACGAGGCATCAAGGCAACCAATAACTCACGCTCTCATAATGCCTCTCGGAAAATTAATTTTTTGAAGCCCAGCCGGGACTCGGTCATGTAGGTCAGATAGTCGGCGCTGGTTTGGTCGATTTCCAGGCGTTTTTCAGCCAGATTAGAACACAGAGAGAAAGTGTAGGTGATGGTCAAACCTCTGTCAGGGTGTTCAAAAACACAAGAGATCAGCTGGATTAAAAGTGCAGGCTTTGACATTTAAAAATAATAATACATATGTGTGCAGTCATTTTTCAAGTCGTTCAAGTTTTGAGGGAAATACCGCCTGTCTGACTTTACAAAATAAATGTTTATCCAGAAGTTCTGCTGCTCTGTGTTTTACAGATGGATTATTAAATCAGTACAACAGAGGGAGCCCTCTACTGGAACTTAGAGGCATTACACAAAACCTGACACCTTCATATTTATCTTCTCCCACTAATAAAACAGAATCTACTCATAAAACTGCACACATGTAGCTCTGTCTCAGTATCACTTAGACTCATTTGCACATAAAATACACATAATACGACCGTAAGTAAAAGGTTAAAACCCGAATACAAACAGATTAATGCTCATATACATGAGGCTGAAATATTATTATATGAAATATTGGTTAAAAATAATAATACATAATACACACATGATAATACCATGTAAATATTCTTGCACCTCTTATAATTTCCATTTTTGCTTTGTTCTCATTAAAAAGAGATAAAACGTGCACAAAACAAAGTTGAAGATGAATTTGGTGTCATTATCATTATTTGTATTAAACCTTTTGTGCAGATATTGCAATAATATAAGTCTGAACTGTGTATCAAAAATAGATATCTTGACTAGTTGAAACTTCAATGTCATATAATAATTTACATCCAAAAAAGTTTTACTTTTCCATCACTTCAGAACCAAATCCAACATTTCTTTTCGCCTCTTTCATATTTTCTAGTTGCACTTTATTTCCTGAATACTGTGAATAAAATCCAAGCTTAGAAACAACAGCTGAGGATTTTTCCAGAGAACAGCCTGCAGTTTTTCTGCTGCTTTCAAACCTGCAGAATCTCCTTTTGTTGAGACCAAATCATGGAAGCTAAAAGTTTAGAAGTTCAGGACAAAGTCTGACATATAGAAAAAAGGAAAATTCCTACTAATATTATATATACATTGCATTTTGTAGTATTGGAATTACCTGATACAACCGTCAGAGAATAAGAAATTCACAGTTTTAGAGATAACACCAGCTTCATCTGGTATAATGAGAATTTGAATACACTCTTTCAGTGTACAGAGAGTGCTAATTGTGCTGTTTTAAATTCAGAAATACATTATACTGAACGTTTCATTTGTTGTGTTTGAAGTGACCGAGGACAGAGCCAGAGAGTCTGGCCTCTACTTGCCCTCTGAGGTCTTTATTAGAGGTCTATTACTGTAAAGCTGCTATCAGTATTGGGAGAGTTGGGGGGGTCTCCCCGGCTGCCACTAAGCAGTAAATAAATATGAGCCTATTGTATTCTTGTAGCCTCACTGTCCTTGCTCTTCCATGCTGAGTAAACGCTCACATACAATGGGAGGCCGGACTGCCTTGTCATTCCTGATCCCTCTAGATTGCTCTTCCAGGTCCTCTGCCTGGGAAAGTGGCAGCAGAGGAAGCAATGAAGCCATGAACAGAGAGGACGTTTTACTGGGCTGGATCACAGAAATTACAGCTGTTGTGATTTAAAATCCTGAGCTGAAAAGTAATAGAATACATTTACTCAGAAGCAGTTTTGAGACTCTTAAACAGTTTCTGATGCTTATGCTACATTTCTGCACAGCAAAAATCTATTTTTGTTTCATTTTGTTATATTGTCATAATGGAGTCTAGAAGGTTAATTTCTTGAAAGGAGAAAATTTTAAATGTTCATGTATATAGAGCGCCACAGGAATGAGTTCTTAAACCAGGAAGTGAGTTAGCATGTTAGCGCCCTGGGGTCTAACCTCTCAAACTCAATGAGGATTTTGAATGTGTTTTTGGTTAGATGTCTGAAATAAGGTCTGTGCTTAACGAATGATGAAGAGATGTTTGCGTTTTAAATTTAATTTTGGATTTCTTCTTTGAATTTTGGAGTTTTTTACATGTCCTATTTTGCATGGATATGAACACAGGTGTGCCTTGAGATTTTGGGTTAGAAAGTTTGAAACCACTGATATAGTGACTAATGCTGTCACAGAGATGTATGGTTTAGTAATAAAACTAGACATTGCCATGTAACAGACAATGCAGACTAAGTTTGCTGACTTTACAACTAATATCTGTTTGTTTTAACATTTTTTAATGTATTAGCACTTTAATGTTTCAGCTCAGTATGACTTGTTGACTGTTTGTGTGCAGCGGTCGTTTGCGTGCGTTTTAACTGGGAAGATAAAAGAAAGAAATTGAAAGTTGTGGAGGCCTCGGGCCACCTCAGGCTGCCTGGTGGAGCTTCCTCTCCAGTTTCTCCACAGGAAGAGTGCTGACAGGGCTGCGTAGAGTTTCTTGCGAGGCCTTGAGTGAGGAGGGGTGCGCAGCGCGGCGCCCCCTGGGACGCCATTATTCAGGCCTGCCCCTGCCCCACGAGCACCAGGCGTGAGGCTGCCAATATCAGGCACAGGCGGGCGCTGCAATCACCGATGACATACATGAAGTAGTTTTCCAGATCGGTTTTCCTGTCCTTCCAGCTGCGAGTGGGGCAAACAGCACAGGAAGAATAACACAAGTCACAGCCAGGCTCAGGGAATGTGGCCTTAACAAACACAGCACAAGTATAAAAAGTTAAAAGGCACACTGCTCTCCTTCTGAGAGCCTCAGAGCGAGGGAAGTGAGGCTACGTCCTGAGAGAAGGTCCCACCTTCCTCAACACCCACACAGGCTCAACAATAACCTGCCAGTCAAACCAAATGCTGTTTACGCTGCCTTACCTGCAGGGCCTCACATCAAGAACACTTTTCTGACATGTTATCTCGTATGTATTTTGACTCAGATTTATCTTAATCTCAGCTGCTTCTGGGTGTTGAACCAGCTTTTTCCTGCTAATCCTAATATCCGCAAAGAAACCGTTAACCACCAGCCGCGTATTAAGGACGCTTTGTAGACTTTGCAATTATTCCCAAAGGTTTATACAGTCTTTTGTGTTAATTAGTTGTAGTTTCGACACTGTCAAAAGGATATTTATTTCTTGAAACAGAAGTTGCTCAGGCTTCACTTTAACAAAATCATCAGGATGGAGAAAGGACAGTCTCTGAGTTAAATTATGCTAAATTAAACAACATTTTGGTGAAGGATGACCATCCATGACCTCTGACCTCAAGATATCTGACCTAAAATGGTTTTATCTGTGCCCACGAATCTCTTCTTCATGGACATGCCCACTTTATGTTAATCCTGCAGTTTGGGACAAAAACATATAGTATGATTATGTTATTTTCTCCAAACTGTATTCCATAAACAGTATTGAAACTCCTTGTTTTTCATACAACTGGAAAGCTGCGACTCTTCATGATCTTTATTCATGTGTGATGATGTTTGTCCACATAGTAGCCATTTCATTGTAGTGAAAGCATTTATTTACCTTCACCTCAATGTGTAAAACTGTGACATTAGGATAATCACAGCCTCATGAAACTTTACAACCACAAACTAGAGACATAGAGCATTGGGAAGATGTATAACTTTCCAAGGTAGTTATCCACAACTAGGCGCAAAAAAATGCCATTCTTGCAGAAATCTCAAAGCCAAAAGTTTTGTGATACCAAATAATTTGTTGGCTGTAGCAAACTCACTGCTTACACACATATTCAGGTTGACCTGATGCCTAAAATTGCCTTAAACAGCCTGGACCCCCTATTCAAAATAGTCTAAAACCTTTATTTTCTGACTGAATGTACTGTTGGTAGTTCTGACTTGAGACCCATCATGGCTCCACTGGTTCCCATTACAGTCTTTTATTTGCCATCACTAGTTACATTTTCTGAAAGATATCATTTGTTATTGGCGAACAGGACAACATATTCCCAGGTCATTCCCCCGTTGTTTTAAAAATCCATTTATGTCATCTCAGTGCAGAGTTATTTATCCCAGGAATGGACGCGTATATCAGAAATATGCTGTAAAGCTCACAGAGGCATGTTGGAGCTTATCACCGGTAAAGAATGTGAGGAATCTCAACATGTCAAACATGCTGTAATTCAGATTCCTCAACCATAAAACACTTAGAGATTAAATATGTAAATATGACAACTCTGTATGTCTAATATTGACTCTGGAAATAGCTGGAGTTTATATTAAACCTAAGAATAGATTCAGAGTCTCTTACCTGTAACATTCTTGCGATTTTGGGAGCCAAAATTAGGTTTTTATTGTCTTAGCTCCTGTGTGAAGGTCATCAGTAGTTTCCTTAGGGTAAATTCGGGACTTCTGTCTGCAGATAATCCAAGTATGATCCTGTGTGATGTAACTCAAACAGGAAGTCTCAGAAGTTTCTTATCCTAAAGAAATAAGTTTCATTGTTCACAACCGGAAAATGTAATTCCATAAAACCTGCAGACGTTCCTGTGAGCTCATAAAAAACAGGAATTTCTGGTTCAATTATACGTGTCTGTTTGATCACTTCATTATGTCAGTCTGCTCAACCTCTAATCAAGCACTAATTGGGCCTATCAGATTACTATAACCTCATCAGGCCAGTCCTGCACTGAGGTTTCAGCAGCTTTTCACCTGAATGTCTCACATCTCACTGCAGACAGGGTCAAGACATGTGCAGGCAAAGACACCTTAAAGGGCCAGTTAGCTCAAACTGAAACATTTTTCAGTCAACTTGTTTACATTTTGAGTTATATGTCTCTAACGTTTCTGCTCCCACCTGATAAAACTGCAAGGAATGGGATTTTATTTGTGGTGCTCAGAGCATTAAAACAATTTATTTCAGAAAAGCTTAAGTGAAAGTATGAAAAAGCAGAAAATGAAAATAAAAATAGTACATGCACTAAGAAAAAAAAGCACATTATTTGATTATATGTACTTAATTTTGGTTAGTACAATGACATTTATCTCCATTAAATTATTATGGCTGCAGAAATAAAACCAGTTCACATAAAATCAAAGCATCTGCATGGCTACAGGACGCCATTTTAGTCAATAATAAATATGTAAATAAATAAAATATGCATATAAAAATCCTGCAGTAAATAAATGAGACAATGCCTTTTTAATAAATAAATAAATAAACATAATAAATCATAGATCAAATTAATTAAAAATAGATTAATACATTTATAAAGTAAGTAAATTAAATTAATATATAATTGATTAGATACATTAATATATAATAAATAAAGGTCTGAAATAAACAAATACAGTCCTCTAAAAAGGTTTCATTTATAATTATTTATATCATGTTGATAGTTATTTATGATTACCTTTATTAACAATTTTTGCTTTTTTAAAATAATTATATTGCCTCATTTTATTTTTTTATATGTATTGCCTCATTTATTTATATAAGGATTTATCCATCTAATTCCAACTTAAATGGCATTCTATAAATTCCTAATTAATATGGGTGAATTAAACCTTTATTAGATTTCTTTTGCAGCGTTAGGAGGTCGAGGTCTCACTCTGGTGTGCAGAAAGTCTCACAGAGCGACTTCTTCTTTGTGGTTATTATGACCTCAGCCAGTGTTTCCAGCCAAGAAGAGACAGCCAGTCGCTGACCCCCAGACAGACAGATGATTACTGTAACAGTCCGACAGACAGGCGGAGGAGAATAGAGCGGCTGGGTGTGTCCCCGCGACCTGCTGGGCAGATACAATACTCTATCAGCAAAGACACTAACGCCTGTCAACAAACACTCAGGGGATGATTAACACAAACACAATCCTCAAACTGGATGGAAGTGTTTCTTTGTGTCTGCGCTGTTTTTTTTTATATTTCTTTCCAACATATTATGAGTATATAATGTACTTTTAAAAAATCCGTTTTGAACACAAACATGGAGGTATTTTAACATGAGATTCCTTCACCAGAATGTTGTTTGGAGTCGTTCCTACCAGATGATTTTAGTGCGGAAATAACGTCACACCTTTTTCCTCAGTGTCCTGTAGTGCTTTATGACTCAGCCTGCGAATATGTTCATGAGTTTATCTGCAGCAGTGTGTGTGTGTCTGTGTCTGTGTGTGTGTGTGTGTGTGTGAGAGAGATATGAGAGTGTACGTAATTGTTTTCGGATATTGATTAAATGATCATTCCAGATACAGAGCTGAGACGCACCTATCAGAGTTATTTCAGGACCTGATTGTTTTTTAATTTTCTGTTACAGTGCATTTCCTTTAGTTTTACTGTCATTTGACCACCAGCCTGTTTTGATTAGAATAAAACAATAGAAAAACTTCCCACACATTTACATTTTGGACATTGTTGACAGTTAGCTATGGTTGTCTGTACAGTTTACGACATTCATAGTTTTACTACTCAAAAGCTGGCTAACTAAGCTAGCTAAACGTTAGCCACATTAGCTGGAGAGAAAAAGCTGACAAGTTAGCTTTTGTTGCTGTGCTTTCTGTTAATCCACAGCACAGTTAGGCTACATTTTAAAACAGTCACAGGTTAACTTATAATTTCTGTCCAGCAAAATGTGATTTAATGGCTGAAACACAAACTGTCGCTAGCAGATTTTATTATTGCTAGCTAGCTAATTAAGCTAGCTCCACATTCTATTAAAATTAGTTTGACAGTTGACCCAATTAAGCTATTTTTGCTACAGATCTGCTACACAAAATTAAATTTTTTATCCATCAAACTTTGATTTTACTGTCTAAAATGAGACCAGCAGGTTTTATTATTGCTAACTAGATAAATGTTGATGAAAACACTGTTTCTATCTGACTTTAGGGATTTGTAGTTATTTATATAAATATGGGCAGGAGGGGAAGTGGATCACCAACTCAGGACTTCAAACCAGGAGGCCAGTTTCTGTGTCCTGTTGTTGAAATTTATGGTCAGAAAGTATTTTTCAGCCTAACCAGGTTCTGTTTTCTAACCTTATCCAAGTGGTTTTGGTGCTTAAACTTAAACAAAAGTCTTTAGCAGTTGTCTAAGTGTTGTAATGTGTTTTAAACAGCGATTGTCATGTGCCACATTTCATACAAATCATGCTGCAAAAGTTTATAAAGCTGCCAATGACAATACGTTGTGTTTACATGTGCTGCAGAGGTGAAATAAGAATAATGTTCATATTCTAGCAAAGACATAATGA
>CAFUXE010000343.1:343994-355020 GCA_903364295.1 Serranus cabrilla
CCTTGTGCATGTTTGTAAAAGCATTTCCATACAGTGACAGCACCAGTGACACTGAGGGGAAGCTGCAGTCAGGCTTGTCAGTGGGCACCTGTTAGTTTGTGTTGACGTGGCGTCTTTAACACCTCTGCTGATTGACTTAGGGAGGTAAAATCCTAACGGCTCACCAGGCCCCTCAGCAGGCAGCGGACTGTGTGCATGCAGCGAGCTGGTGGCACCTGAAGGCATGCATTGTGTGCTAAGCTGCTGCTGTAAAATCACTTTGGTTATAATGCTCTGATATGGAGGTTAGAGAGGAGAAAAAGCCTGAATTTAACATGTTGGCTTCACTTTCAGACAACAATGGGTCACAAGATTTATTTGAGAGGTCGTGAGCAGGTTGGGAGAGTAGAAAATAAATGTTTTTTTTAGTCAGAGTTGCCTCTTATTTGTGCTTTTCCTAATTGTTCCTCTTCCTCTATTGTTGGTTAAACTGATATTAACAAGCTCCTTTGAAAAAGGATATTTTTGTATATTTCAATTGTTTTAACATCACTCATCAACATCAAGTTTTCTCTTAAATAGGGAAATATGTTTGCCCTTTTATATCCCAGTTCTCCACATTCACTTTTATATGATTTAATAATCTAGAAGTTTGTTAAAACACAGCCTTGTAAATATTTGACCAACATATCTGATTTGTCCAGCTGCCATTTCCATCGCTGTTTATTGTTGATGATATTTTCACCTGAAACACTGATATCATCCCGTTGTTTTTCCTTCAGGAAGTTCCTGCAACTGGTCATTAATTGTTGCTGAGGGGCCGACGTTTGAGAAAAACAAGTTGAACTGCAACAGCTTTGAGTTCAAGTCACGTTAAAGAAGGAAAACAAGCACTGATGGTACATTTACTAGTCATATTTTTTTTTATATTGGTGTTTTTCAGGTTGTTATTTTGCATTCCAGCACATTTATGCATTTCACACTGCAGCTTGTTTTGTAATATCGTCCTGGGAATTGAACTGACGTCATATTTCTTCCGCTCATTCAGGTGGCGTTGGGTTGCAGCAGGTCTTCACTTTCCTAATCAGCTCTTCTGCTCACTCCTCCAAGTAAGGTCATCCTTCCCTCAGCCGTCCATTTCCTCCCGATACCTCCAGGTCTTATTTCCATCACTGACTCACTTCCATACACTGCTGCCGGCTGTCTTCTCCCCTGTTTAGTGGAGCACATTTCAAGTCGTGATATCTTGTTGAAAATAAGTTGTACTTTACTCAATCTGTTTCTGCAACTCGGTTGAAGTGAGTCAGACCCAGAAAAATCCCCAGAGTGCACTGCTGTTTTCAGGTGGCGTCCTTCCAAGAGGTTACATAACAGCAGGAAAATAACTCTTTGCATGGTGGAACTTTGATTCATTTAGTGTCAGACACTTTTTGTTAACATTATGATGCAAATGCATACTGCCAAAAACACTTTATATTGCTGTAATTTTAAAAACATGCTCAACAAATCCGTCCATTAATGGTAAAGTTTTAGTTGTGTATGTAACAGTATTTTACAACAAAATACTAATTTTACTCAATACAAAAATTCAGCTTTTTTGGACCGTATTTAGTTTTTTTTCAGTGTCAGCGCAGTCAATAATGAGGTAAATCCAGGGTGATACTAATGGGAACATTTGGGGTTTTTTTTGGTGTCATTAGTTGATATCCAGATTGCTGATATCTCCACCAAGTCTTCCTCTTCCATTGACGGTCATTGTTGGTGGGTCTGAGAATTTATCCACAGAACTTGGTCAAACATGATCGTTCAATAATATTCAAACTATGGACTACAAACACAAAACAAAATCTTGCATTTATATAAAATATCTGTTAATAGAGATTTCGTAATATTTAATATATATAAAATCATTCTGATAACTGTATATGGGGCCATTTCTGCCAACACGGTGTGTCCAGATTTAATTTTAAAGGAAATATTCAGCAAATATTGGTGAAATAAAGATTTATCATAGCAATCATTATCAAGTTTTATACTCCAGAAAGTCACTGTATCATACATTTAAAACAAACTAAAAAAAAATCCAGGTGTTGAGGTGTAAAAGGTGTTGTAGTTGATGCTCTTGTCCTTAAAAAAAAAAAGTCAAATAATAAAATTAATTAAAATAAATAATAAAAAATGTACTATTACTATTTCACTGTAAGATTAGGAATGGAAATTGACATTAGAATTATTTGTCTCATTTATTGCATGAGATTTATTGTATATGGATATATCAATTGTACATATTTTATATCCCCTAGATTTGATTATTATTATGATTATTATTATTATCATTATTATTGTTGTTATTATTATTTGTAATTGTCCAAATGAAGAAATGCAAAAATGTAAAAATGCATAAAATAAACAAACAAAAATAAGATAAACACTTTTATAAAGATGTAAATGATTGTGAGCAGGTTTCATGTTGGGCTTTGCTCTCGTATCTCCACCACTGAGTTCAGCTTCGAGACTCTGACACAGAAAACGCAGCGCGTGGAAGTAAACATTTTCCTAAATGAGTAAACATTCGGCAGCCAGAGTGGAGTGAGTTTGGAGATATGTCGATTTTGGGGCATATTTTTAGAGCCTTTGTGAAATGTTTTAAAATGAAACAGGAAGTTGGGAAGTTTATGCCCCTGGCGCCCACCGCGCTTCCCTCCGCGAGCCAAGAAAGACACGAGGACGAAGATCCAACAGTGTGTGAACAGTTTGGCTTCGGCTAAAGGGCGAGCAGTAAAACCCAACACTGTTTAATGTCACAGATATTTAAAATCATTAGCAGCTCTGCCCCTTTATGTTTTTTCTTAGTTATTTGGATAAATTAACTTTTTTCTTGTACCATACAGTAACCATAAACCATAAAGAAAAAAGAGCAACTCTAAGATGAGAAAAGTCACAGTTCAGATAAAGATTTTTACTGTTTACTTTCAGTTTCCTTTTTAGCATTTATTAGCATTGTATGAATATTTTTTATGCATGTTAATGTCGATATAGTCCTATTGGTCCTTGTTTAAGAAAGACTAACTAACTTACATACTTACTAACTTTTTTTGTTTCGATAATCTTCTATTTCTTCTCATTTTTTAAGATATTAAAAAAGGACATAATTTAAATAAATACACCATTTTTTACATTACATTATTTATTTAAAAAAAATAAAAAAGAAGAATATTTTATAAAACACAATGCAATGCCAGTTTTATCCCAGAAGAAAAACACGATTTTGGAAAAAATTTAGATTTTTTTTATTGCAAATGCTATTTCATGATGGGTGGATTATTGTTTTGTTTTTTATAATTAGAAAAAAGTCAGAATAAATCTATTTTAGAGCATTAGAAACATGCATAAATGAGATATAATGGCATTAAGCCATAAATATAATATAGTAGAATAAATAACTTATTAAGTAACTAAGAGCATTGTCTGATAATCTTCCATTTCTTCTCATTTTTAAGATATTAAAAAGGACCCGAACGCTGCAAATTCAGTGAATTATTTATTGATACATTATAATTACATTGTAGGACTGTACAGTATTCATTTAACTTGTCAAAAACAAAAACACAATATACACTTTGAGCAGCCATCAGATGATACAGTGACATAATTTAAATAAATACAACATTTTCTACTCGTTTCATGAGAGCGAGCGTCCCTCTCTGTGGCTGCTCTGCTGGTGGTAGCTGCTGGGGTCCACTGACTCGGGCCTGTGCGAGCTCGGACCCAGGTACTGTTCGAACTCGCTGCGGTCCAGATCGTACAGCATGTCCAGCTGAACCTGTTCCAGGTAGAACTCCAGGGAGGGCCCTGCAAAGGACAGCGAGCCCCCGTAAACCCTGCTGGACTCCAGCTGATCCACATGTGGACCTGCAGCGCCGGGGAAACCGTACTGCATGTGCTGAGCGCCGAAATACCCCTGAGGCTCCGCAGGGTACGCAGGAGGGGTGGAGAACGCCACGGGCTTGTTGATGTAAACGTCTGCTGCTGCTGCTGAGTCGGGATAAACTGGAGTGTTTGTGTAGCTGCTGTGCAGAGGGGTGAAGCCAGCCGGGGAGTTTGGGTAGGACTGCGGCTGGTTCTGGAGCAGGTAGGTGAGGTTGTAAGGCAGCGGGAAGCTGGAGCTGCAGAGCGAGGAGTGAGGAGCCTCGGCTCCCTGCAGCGGCTTGGAGCTCTTCTTCAGCTGCCTCCTCCTGCGGGGACGGTACTTGTAGTTGGGATAGTCGATGGTGTGCTGGACTCTCAGGCGCTCTGCCTCCTGCATGTAGGGCCGCTTCTCCACCAGGGACATGGCCTTCCAGGTCTTTCCTGCAGGGACACAGTGGAGTTAATAATCTACATCAGGGTCAATACAAACAACACCAAAGCTGCAGACTTTTTACTTTTAGTATGTGCTGCAGCTTCCCTGACAGTTCTGTTGCATGCAGTATCCATACAACCAACATTGCACTTTGAAAAAAAACCTTGCTGGTTTGCATACTGCAAAATACACCCGGATCTAATCGGTAGTTTGGATGCTGCAGGGTCACATGCCTGAGGGCAAAGGTCATTGCTTTGCATCAGGTTTTACACTTTAGGGTCAAATCTCTGTTTCCTGTGGAGGCCTGACCATCAAAAACTGTTAAAAGTTTTGATAATATGCTGATTTAATTATGTGCTAATTGTATGAAAACAACCACAACATATATATTTTCTGTTGCTTGTGCATATCCCTGATCTGCATATTCAGACTATAAATTAAGCAAAACTGACCTAAATATGAACTTAAATCAACATTGTAGACAACATTTTTGATGCTCTAGCCTAAAAAACTTCAAATATTTGTCATATTTGTATCAGATCTTCATGCTGCGCTTTAACTTTATCACCCACTGGTAATATTAATAACACTCTCAGGCTGGTCATGAATCTCTTACCGAGTATTTTGCTGAGATCCGTGTTCTCCAGGTCTGGGTTGAGCTGCGCGAGCCGCCTGCGCTCCTCTTTGGTCCAGATGATGAAGGCGTTCAGGGGCCTCCTGACTCTCTGCTGCGCGGACGCAGACTTGGCCTCGGGGCTGGTGCAGCTGGACTCCGAGGTCACGGACTGCGGGCTGGAGGGTCCGGTGCTCGGGGAGCGCTCCTCGGCCATCTGCTCCCCGTCCACGGAGCCCGAGTCCTCGCTCTCGAACACGGGGAGCTGGAAGGCTGCGGGGTCGTGGCTGAAATGCATGTTTACAGTCGGTGCTGGTGTTTGGGCTGCGCTGCAGGCCGCTGTCATCCTCCTGCTGATGCTCCCTGACGGATATATGCGGGTGATCCACCAATGGGAGGCCAGGAGGAGTGGATTTAAGGTGTGAATTCCAGGTGTTTTCTCGGGTCGGTGATAGGCCCATCCGACGCCCCAATCAACGACCTCACGAAACTTCAGATGGAGGAGACGCGGGTCTGTAATAATCCTAACATCTATATTATAAAAGATTCACCTTTAACGCCCAGATTATGCTAAAAAGGCATTAAATGCATTAAGGATAAACACGCTGTCACTGAAAACATTTCCCCTATTTATGGCGAAACATATGTATTAGAAATAAAGTAGGTCAAAGAAATCTAATCAAAGGTCCTGAAAGGCAGCAGGGTATTGATAGGTGGACATCAAAGTGTCCAGGAGGCAGGACTGGTTACTAATTACATTGTGGCTCTCAGCTCTTATCGGCCATCCACTGTCTCTATCAAAGCACATTTTACAGGACTGAAACAAACATGATCAAGGCACGTTTATTACACGATTACAGCGCGCAAATATTTACCCGACGCAAAAAAAACTGATAGGTGTGTACAAAGGAGCGTGATGAGCTCAGATTCAGGACACCAAAAAGGAAAAAAAATAACCTTTTGCTCTCTTTTATTTATCAGTTTGAGTGAAAAGAGACAAAAGTGTATTGAAAGCAGAGATTCAGACTCACAGAAACTGCAGCAGGATGGCTGCAGATATTTAGTCAGTTTCCCACAGTGTGTTTGAATGATACAATGAAAAAAATGACAATTTGAAAGAAAAATAATTAATATTCTTATAATATATATAAGAATTAAAATAATTGTTTATGTGCAAAAAAGACAAAAAATCTTAAAATTAATTTAAAACATTGTTATTCCCTTAAATTAAAAACATTCATAAAAATAAAATAAAATAATAATAATAATAATAATAATAAAAAAAGGAAAAACCTCAACACAATCCAATACAGTTTGACCCTAGAAAAAAAAACTTAAAAATAAATAAAAAATATAGATTTTTTGTGTGCAAATGCCCATTCAGAATGGGTGAACTATTTAATTTAATTTAATTTAATTTTATTTTATTTTATTTTATTTTATTTTATTTTATTTTATTTTATTTTATTTTATTTTATTTTATTTTATTTATCATTTAAACATTTATTTTATTTTATTTTTTAAAGAAAAAGAAAAAAATGCAATATAGAGCATAATTATCAGAATAAACTCATTTTGGAGAAAGACAAAACAATTATTAATCTGAAAAAAATGGCATTGTCACCATGACACAAAGTACAGAGAAACAGATAAAATAGGGGAAAAATGCAGGCTACAGTCAAGTACAATAACGTTATTGAAGTTACACTATTAAAATACTGTTAACCATAAAAACAAGCAGAAATAAATATTTATAACTGTGTGTATTCACCATTAATGATCTCTCCAGAAACTCCTGAGGCGTGTGATCCCTGTTTAATATAATCGGATGTGATTACAGGTGTGTGGTTTCAATGAATACACTGGCGGCTGACATTACACAGACAATAGACGCCATTATGGTGACAGCGGCGACGTTACATCTGCAATACACGGACTGGCCCGAGGTAATATACGGTAATATACGTGCACCTGCACGGCTTTGTCCCGGCAGACGAGTCACTGATGTGGCTTCTTTAGGTTGCAAATACTGTGTATTATGTCCCAGAGCAGAGAGGGTTAATACACAGGGAGGAGCAGGAGGGGAGAAGGGCCTTTCTGCTGCAGGGACACATGCACGTTTCCACTGTAAGTGCACGAGGCAATGAAACCAAAAGTCATAAACTACTACTGGAAACGACAATCATATCAAATGTCAGCGTATTTTTACTTAAAGCATGATCAGTTATGTAGTAATGTCACCTGGATGAAAATAAAAACAGATTGTTATTTTTTTTCTGTTACAGTTAATTTGCATATTGTGTAAACCGAAGCAAATCTCAGGAAATCTGTGTCTGCACATTTAAAATGACTTAAAGTGTCCCTGATAGTTTGTGATTAGCTACTTTAAATCATTAACCATAAAAATAAAACATTATATATATTATGTTTTATCTATGAGAACTGCATAATTGGGTGCAATTGACTGGGGTGTCTAGTATATAGTATATTTTATAAGTATATTTTTATTTTTAAAAACCAGACCTAAAAGAGAACAATCAAGTCAAAGGAACAAAATGATTTAAAAAGTCATGAAAAATGCAATAATAGAGACAAAAAGTACACCTCAAGTTGATAAGAGTGTACATTATATGACCTATATCGTCGTCAGGAGCATTTCGGACTTTGTTTTAACCCTGCAGAATCAGTAAATCAGACCTATCTGCATCAGAAGGTCTGATCAATACTGTGAAATTGGCAAATTCAATAACAGACGTGATAAAAGAAACCGTACGCCTCAACTTAAACCAGTTCTATCAGTGGAAGCTGATAACGTGACATGTGCAGGGGAACGGACATAAGCAGGTTAAGGTGTTTATTACATAGTTAGCCATTTGAATACGCCTGGTTTTGTCTAGTTATGTGGCCGAGAGGAGCTGCTTGTCAGAATTAGAGGTTGAATCAACATCCGCGGCGTTAAACGGGACGCACGCGCCAACGCGCTGTGAAAAGCACTAATGGATTTAATCAATTAGCTTGAACGACGCAGCGTGAATACAATAACGTTAGTTTCGGCTGAGCTGCTCCGTGAACCGAGCCGTCTCAATATTAGACCGTGTATGGGATTAATACTGAAGAGTTAATTTTCTATAAATAAATAAATAATAATAATAGCCCAACACCAGTTTCAATGACGTTTCTTTCTGTACATGATTTTAAAAAATGATTTATAAAATAAATAAAGAAATCTGAATATCTTATAAAAAAATAAATCAACACCAGATTGACTAATATTTCTTCGGATACATCATTAAAAAAACATGATTTATAGAAAAAAATTGATATCTTGTATATTTAAAAAAAATCAGCAGCAGTTTGACTGCTGGGTACATAATAAAAAACGTGATTTATCAAAAAAATAAAAATCTGGATATCTTATTCAAAAATCATCAACAGTTTGACTGTTATTTATTTGGGTAGATAATAAAAAAAAGTATATAGAAATAAATATAAATCCGGATATCTGGGGGAAAAAAAAAAAAAAAGGCAACACCAGTTTGACTAAAATCTATTTGGTTACATAATAATAATTAAAAATCTGTATTTCATATCAAAATAAACCAACACATGTTTGATTAACATTTCTCTAAATATGCAATAAAATAAAAACATACTTTATTAAATAACTTCAAAAAATAAATCTGTATTTCTTATTTAAAAAGAACACATCACCAGTTTGATTAATATTTCTTTGGGTACATCATTAAAAAACATAATTTATCAAATAAAATCCAAACATCTTATCACAATAACCCAACACTTTGCTGCGTTAAAGTTTGAAAATTAACTTTTTTGTGCAATCATTTACCAGGAGGGTGTATATGTAACATTATTTTGCTGTAGCCTATAAAAAAGTGTCATGTCTGTTGATGAATCCTAATCTATAAGGTGACAGTGGGGTATCACTGCATTGTCTCATAGCCAAACAAGCATAATGGGCACAGTGCTGTCTGAATGGGGATTGTTCTGATCACAATGTGCCATTGTATTGGACAGAACTCATATATGGGACACTCCTCTCCGTCTTCACTGGGATCAGTGATGGTCAGACTGGCACAGGTAGAGCTGGAGACAACTCAGCAGGATTTACAAAAAGCCTGAAGGATTCTTGGCAACTCTGGATCATAATTTTGGTTATTTTTTCAGCTGGATTTGAGGATTATTCACTGATATGATTTGAAGATTTGAAGGATTGTTTCCTCTCAGGTGAGTCCACATTTTAAAGGTGTGGACTGGAGCTTTTTTTTTTTGTCATTAAGACGCCACAACATCTCCGAATTCTTTCCTTATTATGGATATTTAAACCTCCATCTGAAGACGAAATAGAGGAAAGCTGCAGGAGTGTGAAGCCGCTGATAATGAAGCACTGTATTCCTCAGTGCCATCCCACCGACTTTCCTTACAGTGGCTCATTCATAAAGAGCCGCATTGTTTCATAGGAGGTGTGAAGAGGATATAATGACCATGATCTTCGCAGCGAGGGACTGTATTGCACTGTGATGTATTGTATGGGCACAGCAGGCCAGCATCAAGATACACTCTGTCAGGTCAGACAGCATTCAATGCAGTGCTGGGAGCTCCCACCTCCACCTCTTAGTCACATGTTTGAGCAGCTTCAGCAGGAGACTGCAGGGTCCTGAGTGCGAGCCTCCACACTCCCCGTGTAAACAGCGCCCTGCCCGGCCCGACGTCAGCCCAGCTGAGAGGATTACATGCCCCCCTGGTGTAGACGGGCTTAATGTGGCCTCATTAGCAGAACACAATGACGCCCCCACCTCTGAGGGGAGATAACGGGCCGAGCTCAGCCAGACTTCAAACAGGCCCAGGTGCTGCAGCGCGCAGTGGGCAAAGCAAGAGGAGCAAACGCTTGGTTCCACTTTTACACTATTTTTTTAATTTTTTAAATCAACTTTAGGGCTGAAAAATGATCACCATTATTTCTGGTGTCTCAAAATGTGAGGATTTACTGTTTCTCTTTTTTTTAGATCATTTTTATTTATTATATTTGTGTGAACTGGACTTGGAGTCAGGCTATTTCAGATATGACCATTTATTTATTTTTTATTAAAAAATATATTTTTAAACAAGAACCCTTTAAACATGAGATAAGAAAACATAACTGATAAATTAGATAAAATTAAATAATTAAATAAAGAAGTAAGACAAATAGATTTTGGTAAATTACAACAACAGAAAATAAATAAATATATAAATAAATCTTTCTTGATATAATTGTTTAATGCATGGAGATTAAATTGGTAAGATATAATAACTTAAAAAAAAATAATACTTTTCTATATGGTGTTTGTTTGTGATGTTAATGAGAATTTTAATTTTTAGAGTTTGCTATATGTTAATTATTTCTGTGTGTTATTTTTATTTTTTGTAGTAATTTTTTACATTATAAATAAATCAATAAAATAAAATAAAATCTTTAACAAAAATGTCTTGTGAAAGTGTATAATACATTTTTAAACCATCAAAGTACTTTTAAATTAAATTAAAAAATTTTACTGGTTAAAAGTTCAAGGATTCATGGACAATTTATTGTTGATTGTTTTTAAATTATTTTTTTAGTTTTTTTTTTTTTACTTTTAATGGCCATTTATTTCCTCTTTTTCTAAGATTTTTTTAGTCCAAACAATTAATCAGCTAATCTTAAAGTAATCAGCAGACTAACTGATAAAAAAAATCATCCGTTGCCATCCACAGTATTTTAAATTCCAGTTAAAGTTATCATTTCAGCTGATAAATGACTAACATCGTGCACTCACTCTTCATATCCAAGTTTTGATTAATTCAAGTAAACCTCCGTCAGATCTCCAGTCTGGCTCTTGAATAGCAGTCACGCTGGTTTCTAATTGTATTGCATTTGTCTCCCATGCAGACTGGCTAATGAGGCAAAGCTCCACTCGTGCTGGAAAACAGCTTTTACTATTCTTTGTAAATTAGGAATTGTATTCCACTGATAAGAGTCTTATCTGAGGAATTGAATGAGTCCTTTATTGTCCGAGCTCTGAAGCCTCAGCAGACTATTTATTACATGTTTCTGG
>CAFUXE010000343.1:357294-373400 GCA_903364295.1 Serranus cabrilla
ATCTGTGTAATATGGGACCATATCCTCCCCTGGTAGCATTCGCTTTGGAATGGGCTGCCCACGCAAGAAGAACGGGACGGGCTTGATGAGAATCCCTGCAACAAAAAGGAAGATATTTTCAAGTTTATTATCTTAAAATCCCAAGCTGGATGTTTTTTTTAAGGGTGAGAGGATAAGACCGATCATTCATTAGTTACCGAGACTGATCGGATCGTAGAAACCAGTAGTGATGATCCCGCCGTTCTTCTCAATAGCAGCGATGGCTCCTTCAGAGGCTCTCTGAACTTCAATGTTGATTTTTGCAGCAAAAATATCGGCACCCTGGAACAGAGAAAGGGAGCATGAGAGTCGGGCAGAGCAGGGGTCAGAAACAGGACCTTGGTCTGAGACGGAGGGACAGCACTGTTATGTGGCGCCACCTACTGGCACAAGATGACACAAGAACCTCAGAGCGACACAGTTCAAAAGTAATCAGCTGTTTATCTTGGAAAAATCCCTGAAGGCCTCAGGAAAAGATATGCATATGTTTTTAACATATTCATGGCTGCTTGTAAAAACAATTGACCAAATGCTGGCTGCAGAAGAATCTCCCCCACTATGAGACTTTTATAAATTTTATGAACTCTGGAGAAAATGACTTTTGCCTTTAAAAAGGCTTTAAAAAAGAGAAAGGAGAGAACTGCTGGGAAAGATGGGATTGACACAAACACAAAGACACAAAATCCATTTTTATGTGTCAGAACGTGTCTGTATACACAGTGAAAAACACTGTAAAATATAATCAGCTTTTGGGTTCTGAATTGAATACAACCTTGAAAAATTTGTTGTTCAAAAGAAAAATGATTCTGACATCCGACTTGATCATAAAATCCAGTCTTGGTGTCCAGAATTTAGGAGTAGATCTGGGATCCTCCTCAGCTTTTTTTTTTGTTCTTATCATTTTATGTTACTTCTTTTCTTTGTATTAGATGTTATTTATTTATTATTTAAATGTTACCTTTGACAAAAAAATAGCCAAAAGTGATAAACCAAAATCTTTTCTCTTATATTGTTTCTCCCATTGACGCTGAATTTATTTTTATGTCTAAAGAGACAACTCAGTAACTTTAGTATTTTTTAACCTCCAGGAATGACAGAACAATTGAAAAAAACTCCATGATTAATAAGCAATAACCTCGTCAACGAGCTGGACTCCATAGTCCCTCTTCAGAGGCTGGACGGTCACTCCTCTGGCGTTGACGAGCTGCGTCAGGTCGATGGGCTGCGTGGGGTCGACTCGTCCCAGATCGATCAGGTACTGGAGCCTTTTCAGAGACAGCGGCTGGTACTGAGGACGGCGACTGAGGAGGGACAAACATTGTTAGTTGGTGGAAACCACTTGTGATCACCAAAACCAGGTCAACTTAGAAAAATTATCAATTAAAATATAATACCTCTATCATCCATGAAAAAAAACTAGAGTAACTGAAATATTAGCCAAGTGACAGCAAAAAAAACAAGAAAATACAAATTAATTTTCACTTCCTCAGGAAAAGAACAATTAAGGGTTTAGGAGTCTGGATTGAATTGACTTTTACCACCAGATGCTTTGATAAATACCCACATATTAGAATAAAACTCACTGAGGTAGTGGGCCAAGTTTTAAGCTTGTATTTTTAAAATAATCAATTTTAAGAAATGAATCTAGTTGAGAGTGCTTGAGAGAGAAATGTTATTTAATATATATTTTCTGGTGCATTTCAAGGACAAATTGCAATGTTTGATCTATTCTTTTCCCAATTTCCTCATCAAACACTCAATGGTTCGTTTCACAGGTAAACGACAGGGTGACAAGCTTTTACCTGTGTCCCTCATTGTAGCCATATTTTGGGATTGAGAGATAAAAGGGGGTCTGACCCCCTTCAAACCCCAGCCGAGGCCGGTTGCCCCTCTGTCGCTCTCCTTTATGTCCTCGGCCGCTTCTGTTGCCACCATCCTGTCCTCTGCCTCGACGTTTGTCCTACAATTAAAGAAAACTGAGATTCAATGACGTCTCATCCAACCAAAACAACTGACAGGAGGTTAGCATGTGGCTAACATAACAGGCTAACTAGCTATGTTAGCCAGAGAGCTGCAAAAGACTGCTTTAACAGAGACGAAACACTTAAACGTACCGCCTTTGTGGCTCCTGGCTCAGGCCGCAAGTTTGCTAAAGTGATCCGCGGCAGAGTCTGCAAAACATCTAACGCTTTACCACCAGGTTTTTTGGGGAAAGACATTTCTGTTGCTCACATGTCAAATACTGCCATATCAAGGGCACAAAAGTCACGTGACGGAGGTGAGCGGAAATAGGTCTTCTTAGCTTCAAAATAAAAGCACGACCGTTACAATGTGGCATACTGTAAAACATCGAGCTGTGAGGCACTGTTGGTGAATGTCATTAAATATTCCCATAACAAAGATAGAAAGCCAGTTGTGATTTAATCAGGAAACTTGAAATATTAAAAAAGTTAACCGTAAAATCTGCGTTAAAGCTCGCGACACAGTATGCTACGCGGCAAATCTAATCTAGTTTAATCTAATTTAGTTTAATATTGTAAACTAATCTCATTATCTATATTTCTGAAGCGCAAAACAGTGCTTTGCTATTTATATATTTTTTTATTTAATTTGATTTAACCCTTAATAAAGTAGCGTTTATTGACAGTTCAACGAACCAATCTGGGCTTTGCATCTGGGAAGAACCTCTGGTGACAGCCAATCACGTAGCGGAGAGGGCGGGACTACACTGTGGTGTCAGTGCAGGTGGTGAGTAGTTTGATCCGGCGGTGTATTATTTTCAACAAAATTCAACTTCCAAAAAGAAATTCGCGGCTTTCAGTGATTATACGAGGCGGTGTTACATCGACCTCCATTTTTGGTCGACATTGGTCCCTAAACTGTACGGCAGTTGGCAGCCAGAGTCGGACAAAGATCGACACAGACTGACAGTTGGGGGATATCGTTATTAGCTAACAGTAGCTAACTTGTCCCTTCACACCAGCTGCCTCAGCGCTGTATGTGCGGCAATAACATGTCAGCGCCTTTACCTGCCATTGTGCCTGCTGCCCGCAAAGCCACTGCAGCGGTAAGTTAACCAGGCAACGCTAGTTTGTCTGACTGTAGGTTAAAACAAATAACTACCCAGCTAACTACATTTAAAACCGCAGCCACATTCTGGCATGTTATAGCTTGTTTACCTGCCTCTTCAGTTATAGATGTGTGTGTGTGTGGTTTTTACAGGTGATATTTCTGCATGGACTTGGTGATACTGGGTACGTATGGACAGCCTTTTTCTAATTTGGTGCAAAATGTTTATCGCCAGACAAATATAGTTTTATTTACTAGTTTAATTTTGTTCAATATGACAGACATGGCTGGGCTGAAGGCTTCGCAGGCATCAGGATACCACATGTGAAATACATCTGTCCACATGCGTAAGTATAGTGCTTAAAATGTCTTTAATTTAATTGCCATTTAATGAATACTTTACCCCTAAATTACCATTTCTATATCAATAATAGTTTGTTTACCACGCATGCATTCACAGTGAATGAAGACTTAAAAATGTGAGAAAATTCTTGATGAATGGGGAGTGCTTAACAACAGCAAAACTATATCGAAACACACGTTTACAGGCTTTTGTGCATTATGATCCATATCTCAAAATTGTAAATGGTACTATCTTTGCATAAACTAACGCCTGAGGGTTACTCTCCATTTTTATATCCTTTGTTAACAGTGGAGGCATGTGAGAAAAAGTAAGTTTTCTTCAAGAATTCAAGGTATCACAGTGAGTAATTGATATACAAATAGTCAATTTGGGGATGAAGTATTCCTTTTAAGGATGTAAAACCCTCTAAAGTTGTTGACGCTGTGCTTGCATTCAAACCAAATTGTTCTGTTACTTTTCTCCTTTGATTACAGTCCCACCATGCCTGTTTCTTTGAACATGAGAATGTCAATGCCCTCTTGGTAAGTGTCACAGTATTTAAAAAATATAAGAATAAACTGCAGTCTGCACATACATGATGCGACTCCCATGGTTTCTCCCATGTATAGGTTTGATATCTATGGTTTGAGCCCGGATGCAAACGAAGACGAGCCTGGTATTAAACGAGCGTCAGAGAACAGTACGTTTCAGTGGAATGTGCTGCTATTTTTGTCTGGGTTGCATAAAGAGTTTGTTTACGTGTGAGTCAGATCTGATTGCAGGTGTTTCCTCTAATTTCTCCACAGTTAAAGCCTTGATAGACCAAGAAGTGAAGAATGGAATACCTTCACACAGAATACTCCTGGGTGGATTTTCACAGGTAAGTGTGGCATGAGCGCAGATGACGCCTTACATAACACTGTTTTTCCTGTGATTCACCGCTCATGTACTTAATGTATTTTAATAACCAAATTCAAAAGATACACACACACACACGAGTGCGCTTCTCAAGGAGTTTAAAAATATAAATGCATGATTTGGAAAATCGGACTTGCACAGTTTATTGAATGTGGTAAAACACAGATTTATCACAGCACGCTTCAAAGAAATCTGAGGTCAGTTTGAGACTTTGGAGAGAAGAAACTCATAATTTGAAGGGCAACAGTGTTTATTACTGATAAAGAATTAAGAGTGAATATTCAGATTAATCATTTTATATTAACTTCTATTAAAAAAACGATTTAAGCCGTTCTTTAAGCTGATATTAAGCGAGTAAGTCAGAAGTTGTGTCAAAAACTCATTAATTCAGTTCAAGTCAAAGTTCATAACTCTCTTAAGTTATTTAAAGTAAATCACATGAATAAAACACAATAATATTAATTACAAGGTAATTAAACTAATATTCACAGAAACGGTTTATTACTTCAACGAGTACATTTTATGTTTCTTTAAAAATTACATAGGCTGCTTATTAAAGTAGAGCTTTAATAATGTTTAAGATAAAAGCAAAGATGGACATTTTGGGAAATTCTCTCATTCGCTTTCTGTTGGAGCGTTTGATGAAAAGGTCAATATTACTCTCATATTTGTCATATTTTAAATTTAAAGCTGCACAAAGATAAGTTTGCACCCACCAACACCCTTTTAATTGGCTAATAAGCATGTAATCTCTTTTTTGGAAAAAAAAACCTAACAATTTGACCATTTTTGGTGAATTATCTGCAGGACATTATGTTGCCAGGCAACTAGCAGAGGACTCCAGAAAGTTTATTTGCTTTGCCAAAAAAAAGTCTGGCACACACAAGCTCCTAAACGGCTCCTTTCAGTGAAGATCACAAGGTCGATATCAATATTAGAACTTAGGAGATCTGTGATTCAACGAGTCAGCTGTCAGTATCGCTTTTTCACTGATTTACAGCACTGGAAGTCATCTGTGTGTGAGCATTTCATTTCAATTTTAAACGGACAAATGTGAAATTCGTTTCAGATATTTAAACGGCAGTAAACAGCAGCAGGGTCTGTTGTTTTTGTGTGTCTGTGCCGGTGAGGGCTGCGGCCGGAGGTGTTGTGTTGCAGGATGTCTGTCCGTCCCTTTCTCATACACCTGATATCTCAGGAAGCCCGGGGCTGATTTTCTTTTTTTATTTGGCACAAACGTCCTCGTTGACTCACGGAAGAATTGATTCGATCCTGGAGGTCAAAGGTCAAGGTCCCTTTGAGCTCACATAACATGCTTTTGGCTATAACACAAGAATTTATATTGGAATTATGACACAATTTCACACAAATGTTTAATAGGATAAAAAGATGAAGTTGTACAATTTGTATCCAAAAAGTCAAGTTAACTGTGATAATATGAAACATTTCTCTGACTGTTATCTAACCGTAATAACTGAGGAACAGAAGGGGAAACATTTGGTTGGACACTGAACTGCTGACACTCATCTTGTGTGACACTTTTGTGACTGTATTTATCTTCTGAGCTGTCGGGCTGATGATGTGTTTGAATCAACACTTAATACTTTTTATTAAATTCTTACAAACACGTCACTACATATATTATGTGAGTCTGGACAGACATGGATGAAAAGTGCTAGTTTTTAATGCAATTGAAACAGGAAATTACCTCCATTTCTTGATGTTACAATTCCAATTCTCTCTGTTAGATATATGTGACTAGGCTTCTTTTTTTTACTGAAGTGGTGGTTTGTTTATTTTCCAGGGTGGGGCTTTGTCTCTCTACACGGCTTTGACGACTCAGCAGAAGCTCGCCGGCGTGGTCGCTCTGAGCTGCTGGCTTCCTCTCCGCAACTCCTTCCCTCAGGTAGACAAACGTTTACTTAAGACAGATCTTCAGTCTCCTGAGTGCAAATCCTTCAGTGGTTGAGTAAATACTAAAAGCAGAAGCTTAGAGAAACAGTTCACCTTAAGGTTCAAATGCATCTTAAAGGGACAGAGCAGGATTTGGACATTATGTTATATGAAACTCTTGCCACTAGTGTAGTGGATGCAAAGCAATCAGCTTACATGATTGGAATTACGGACACGACTTTTAGTTTACTCTGCAGACTGAACTTAGGAAGTCAGTCTTTTGTTTTTGTTTTAACTGGGATAATCTACAACTCACACTGAGGATCAATACACCCAAAACATTTTGTCAGTTTCGCAGCTTGACTGCAGACCTGCCTGCAACAGTTTGCAGCTGTTGCTTTTTTACTTATGCATTTATTTTGTCTGTTTTCTGTGTTTTGAATTTGTATTTCTGTACTGTTGTTAAATGTGCTCGTCATCACTGTAAATGAGGGAAACCTCGGGGCTTTACGAGTTTAAATAGTGTCAAAAACAATGGTCCTCATGCACATCAGAAACCACTTTGCACTTTTTTGTTTCATGACAAAGCCAGAAAATACAATGACGGTGTGTTGTAATATTAGTCAAGGCAAGTTTATAGAGCACAATTCATACACAAGGCAATTCAAAGTGCTTTACAGTGACAGAAAAACTAAAAAGCAGATTAAAAATCATTCCATAATAACTCTGTTCGCAAGAAGGCTAATAACTTGCATCCACTCCACTACTGGCAAGTATTTCATACAACATAATTCATACATTATATTCATGCATAATTCTTATCCCAGGTTTCTCCAGAAGTACATTAAAATACAGTAAAACAAGAATAACAAGATCAAATAAAAAAGTGTTCTTGTAGCTTCCTTGTTAGCTGATTTTGAATAAAGTTCATTTTAATTGCTTAAAAATACAAATAAAATTCCCAAATGGTTCATTTTGTTGCTATCTGTTGGTTTAATTGAATTAAAGTAAAGGGGTATCCCGTAGCCAGGTCATAATCTGTCATAATCACATAATAGGACTAATTCTAATCTCTTCTGTTCTCAGGCGTCGGCCAACAGTGTGAACAAGGACATGCACGTCCTGCAGTGTCACGGGGACGCCGACCCCCTGGTGCCCTTTGTGTTCGGCACCCAGACGGCGGAGAAGATGAAAACGCTCATCAACCCGGCCAACGTCACCTTCAAGTCGTACCGGGGTCTACCTCACAGCGCCTGTCCGGAGGTCAGCGAGGGGGCCGTTACACCCCGCTCTGCAGCTTTAGTCACATTCTGTGTTATATTCCAGTGATTCTCAACTGGTGGGTCAGGACCCAAAACTGGGTCCTGACCCACCAGCGAGAAAAAGTGCTCCTTTGTTATTCGTTTCCTCAGAGAAACATCCAAATGAGAGAATGATCCCTGACATTTAAGCTCTATAATACACTAAAATAAGACATATTACACAGGGAAACTGAGTGTGACACTAGGCTATTGAAAAAATGTACATACACCACTCAGGAGAAGTTGGTAACATCACTTGAAAACTTGTTACAAAGACCTAGAACTGTACAATATCTTCCTAAATAAGTAACGGTAACACCTGACCTGTTGGGGTCGCGGCCCCATTTTCAGTGGGTCGTGGGCAAAAAAATCCTGTGGTTTTATTTTGAAGGGGATTTTTTTTATGCCGTCTCTTCACTGGCACAGTTTGTTTTCATCTGCTAACTGAAGTTTGGGTCTTTTTGAAACTACTTGTATGTTGTGTTATCTAAGATGCACTTTTTGTTTTTTAATGAAAATGCAGCTTATTTAGTGTAAAAGGGAATATTTTCATCTCTAGCATCCCCAAGCTGTTGGTTTATCATTTAACTGTGTTATTCTGTACTATCCCAGGTTCAATCTGCTCCATCTTTTCATTAAATACAGTTTAGAAGTTGAAAATTTCCCTCGATTTGGGTCGTGGCTTGTCTCTACGGGGTGATAGTTGGTCCCAAAGCCAGACCAGTTGAGAACCGCTGTTATATTCTGTTTTTATTCTGTCTCCGTGCAGGAAATGGTGGACGTGAAACGGTTCATCGAGAAGCTGCTTCCTCCCATCAGCGACGAATGAGCTCCGAGGAGCCGAACGCCCGCACAGCACCATCAGGGTCCTCTGGGCCTCGACTCCAGGGAGACTCCGTGGACTCCAGGAACCGCCGACTTACTTGACAATAACACCACGCTGCTACTCATAAAGCCAGACAGGACTGGGGCTCCACGGGGACCCGAGGGAGGCATCGCGATGCTGTATCCTGACCTGGAGCCGCACACAACCCCTCAGTGTTAGAGTAACATTAGTTGCTTGATTGTAAAAGCTATTCGCCATTGAGACAAGCCATTTCCTGCAGGAAACGTATGTATAGGAATAACTAGGGCTATACTTTATGGATTAATACCTACTATCTCACAATAAATGGCCTGTTGTTAAATGCTTGAGTCTCCGTTTAGATGTGCTGAAGGTTAGAGTCGTCATCTCATTCACATTGTATCGTTAAAGATGGAGCATTTTCACAGTGAGCAGCTTGTGAAATATGGATAAATCAGATACAGATACAGGCACTTAGTGAAGGGTTTCAGCCTTTGGTTTCATGTTGTGACACTGATTATTTTCCCCTCAGGTGGGGGTTGGTTTTCAGAATATGACACATTAGCTCTGTCTCTATTAGTCGGGAAATTAACTAATTAAGTTTCTGTGTTTTATCCAGCAAAAATGGCAAAATTTGTTGCTTCCAGCTTCTCAAATTTGAATCTTTGCTGCCATTTTTTCTCTTTCAAATGATTATAAATATAATGATTTAGGGTTTTAAACGCGTCGTCGGACAAAACAGCCAACATAAAGTAATTAACCTGCGCATTCATGACATTTGATGGACATTTTTTAGTATTTCTGACGTCTTCCACTAAACAATGAATCAGGAAAACACAAAACAGTTCATTCTAATTTAAATAATTGTTTGTTTTGCTGCCCTAATCCATAGAACGTTTAATTTGTAACATAAAGCAAAAATGTTCATATGCAACATGTCTATAAATGTATCGTATCATGTGTTTGTAGATATGTAAGGCTAAAACAATAATTTGACTTGCTTAATTTAGCTTTTTAAGGTAGATACAGGGCGGTTTTTAATAGTTAAAAAAATGTTAAAGATTTGTCACTTCTACCTTCTAAAATGTAATTCTTTTAAATCATTGTAAATCTAATATTAGGTTTTTAAATGTGTCATCGGACAAAACAGCCAGCATAATATATTAACCTGCGCTTTTCTAACATGTGATGAACATTTTTCAGTAAATCTGATTTCTGGTTTCCAGACTAAACAATGAATCAGGAAAACACAAAACAGTTAATTCTAATTTAAATAATGTTTCTTTTGCTGCTATAATCCATAGAACATTTACTACTCTTACAGAATTTCCACTCAAAGGACAAAAAGTTCATTTTAAAGTTAAGTATGCAGCAAATCTAATTATGTGTAGGATCAATTGTTGACGACACACAACAGCAGAACCAACATACGATTGTGCTTTATTTAATCTGTGAGAATTCAAATAGCTATTTCACACAAATCTTTTTTCAAATACACAAATATATCAGTGGTCATGGTCATATAATCATATACTCCCCCCCTGTTTTGTTTAAATTAAATATAATATGACTAGTATCACAGTATTGAAACACACAGACAAGATCTATTTCTGGGTATCAGCTCGTCGAGTTGTAAAAACGTTTCATCTTTGAGAAGAGCTGAAAGCACCAACGTATGAAGTCATTGTTGCACCGTTCATGTTCGACCAAAGGTGCTAGTGTAGAAGATCTTATTCCAAGGCACTTTCCTTCTTCTTAAGTTACTGTTAAATAAAACCTAGTAGTTTCTACAAGGACTGGATATGCATTAAGGCTCACAATATACCTAAATACAGATGCAGTGCTCACAGATACATGCTGTCCCTCATTAAACAAGGTAGAAAAGTGCAATGTCAAGCGCTAGGGAATATATAAAAATATAGATATGTTGTCAAACAAGTAACCGATGCTGGAGGCAGCATGTGTTCTTGTTTGCTCCAAGTATTTTGGTAAGCGTGGGTAAATAAACAGCAGTTAACAGCTGGATAAAGACCGGTTTAAGTAGTGTTCATTCTCCTGTCTGTCTCTAACTCCAACAGGAACACAAAACTCCTTCGGGTTGGGACGCATGCGCCGTTTTTTTGAAAAGCTAACTTCTGTGTCAGTGGAGAGTCTTATGGCTCGGGGGGAGGCTCCTCCAGGCTCTTCATCAGGTCCGTGTACGCCGAGGAGTTAATGAAGCGCGGGTACGAGTCTCTCTGCATCAGTGTGTAGATCTGCTGCTGGGCGTCGTCGAACGTGTGCGAGGTCGGCTCCAGCATGTTGCGGTTTATCACCTCTCGGACACGAGAGTCCAGGCTCACCTGAGGAGGACGAGCAGGTCAGAGATGTAAACACACCATGTTGTTATTTATTGTCAGAGCACTTCACTGTTCTTTTGCATCAGTCACTTTAAGTTGGTACAGATGACTGACAATGAATCGGTTCATCTGTAAACGATCCAACTGCATCGATGCAAAGCCCACGCTCGTATTTAATATATGCTTTTATTTTGAAATTCCTGAGCGAACAGGTGGACTCTATCTTGGGTTTATGTTCATAATTAAAAGATCATCCCAGGCTCTTTAAGTTAACCTATAAATAAGATTTACACTAAATACAATGTTGCACTTTATAATAAACAGAAGGTTGATTTTTACTCTTTGTTTAAGAAAAGAATAGGTTGTTTTTTATTTTAAAACACCTGAAAGAGCTCAGAAATATAATGGTAATATCATATTTTAGTAAGTTGATATAAAGTTAGTATATATTTTGTGTTAAATGGGCTAAATGGGTTAAATATGATACTGATCGTGAGTTGAACCGAATTGATGTCTTATTGCAGCAAATATCGTATTTTTCTCCAAGGACTCGATCTAATATCGTGTCATAATGACACCTAAAAGATGTTATTTTAAAGTATCTTATCATGCAATTCCCTTATGCAACATATCTGAAAAAAAAGTATAGTATCATATGACACAATAGTGTCACATTTGTATCATTTGTCACTTCCAGCTTCTTAAATTTAAATCTTTGCTGCCATTTTTTTCTCTTTTAAACGATTGTAAATCTAATATTTCTGGACTTCCAGTCTAGCCAGAAGATATCTGGATGACAGATAACTGGACCAGGACTCATCTTTAATGCACTGGTCTTTGTTTACAGTCTGATAAGAAACATCTACAAGCTAATAAGCTTAATGTTCCAACATTTTCAGGCCAATTTTGCTCCTCAGACAGAAACCAGAAAACTTCCAGTAGGAAACTCTTTGCCTACAGAGTTTCTTTCTTTTATTCTCAGTGTGTTTCTACACCTGCCTTGTGTCAGTTTCCATCACATTATTTGTGCTTTCCCCCCAAATAATGTATTCAGACGCCAGTACATCCCTACAAGCCAGGAAAAAAGCTGGAAAAATCACCTATAATATAATATAAAAGCACAGTTTCTCCTCTCTGATGACACATTTCAGTCATTTTTCTTTAAAGGATTAGTCAGCAATACAGCCAACACGTCCAAGTCTTCCTCTAAATCAGTGTTTTGAGGTTTTAAACTGTTGGTTGGACAATAATAAGCGATTTGAAGATGTTGTCTTGTGTCCTGGAATTAGTTCTGACACTATATGGACAAAACACATTGACACAAAGTGGTTTATAAAAAAAAAAACAATCAGTGAAAGCTTATTTTGTCCGAAACCTAAAGATATTCAGTGTATGATGATTATATAAAACAGCAAGTTCTCACGTTTGAGAAGCTGAAACCAGAAAATGTAAATTATTTATCATTTCTCTCCTAATTTCCCCTCTGTAACCAGTGGCTCACCTCTTTCGGGGAGAGGATCGAGATGAAGTCCTCGTATATCTGCCGGACTTTCTCCTCCACCACCGTCTTGTTGGTCTCCTTCTTGAGCTCCTCGCAGGCGAGCCAGAACATCATGTTCTCCTCGCTGAACTCCGTCCGCAGGAACTGCCTGAAGCAGCCGCGGCCCGCTGCGCTCTTCATCACCTTTTCAAACGACATGGGCCAGCAGCGAGCGTCATCCAGGGTCGGCTTGGGGCTGCGAGAGAAAAGAGCGCCTCTGTTATTTGATTCTCTCAGTAATGGGTCACCGTGTTTAGACTTTGTACCTTTCTTCACAGTTAGCAGTTCCCTCTGTTCTGCGCTCGAAGGTGGACCTCTGTATCGTTTCGTCCTCGCTCCGAACAGTCAAACTGGAAGAGAGACACGACGGTTTTGATCATGAATAGATCAGCGTTTAGCTTTTGTTGCTGCAGCTGAGCATTCAAAATAACTCTGGAGCCCTTTAATGTCAGCCCGCCCTGCTGAAAATAATCCAGCTGCTTACAATGTGACACCACATCTGTCAAACAGCTGGATTTCTAACACACCACATGAACAAAACACTAAACCGCTCTGTGATTGTTCAGCTTCTAAATCAAATAACGTTAATGTTCTTCTCTGAAGACTTTCCTGCAGGGTTTTGGGACCTGAGTGAGGCCGAGCACATGATCCACGTTCCAGATCTTCACAAAGTTCCTGGATGGGAAATCTTTTTAGCACCAAACCTCATGGCTGAAACTTTACACTCAGGATTATCAGACTGGAACAGGAAGTCCAAACTGTCCCATTTATAATTTTACCTTTGAAGAAAGCTGATATGTTCCCAAAATATGAAACTATTCCTTTAACTGGGAGTGAAAAAAGCCCAACTAGGACTGGAAACCAGTTAAATCTGCTGAACTCATGATTTATCTGTTCTGGCGGATCAGATGCATCTGGTTTTGTTACTCTGTAGCTGTTTTTTCCTTTAAAGTCAACCGAAATGTTGCATTAAAGAAAATGCAGATTGGAGAAGTTTCCATCAACTGCTGAATAAACAAAGCTGCATTAACAGACGTTGGTCAGTAGGTGGCAGTGTGATGTGTTGCTGTAGGGTAGAAGAAGAAGAGATTGGAAGAGAGAAAAAACTACAAATTAAAGAGGTTTGAAGTTGGACAACTTCCTGATAGAACATTTTTTGAAAGTTTTATCGAATGTTGGTGTTTCCATCAAGCTTTTCTCATGCAAATCTTCAAAATGCAAAGAAAAATTCATCAATGGAGGACATTTCATGGGAACTTTCCGAGTTGGAAACTCTTTTTTCCCCCTTTTGATTCTCCTCAAATGTTCCCTTCATCGTGACGTTAACAGAAGTGAAAACAATATTTGTGCGTCTGTGATTCCGTAAAGCTCCGATATTTAACCTGTTCTTCCTCGGCCTTTGCTTCACTTCTGCATGAAACACTTAAGTTTCCTGAAAGTGAAGCGGAGCAGCTTCTCTGTCACAAACAAACCCAGCTGAAAACATGATAACATGATAATAACAGAAGAGTCAGGACGATCTACTGGGAATGCTGGGAACATTGGCGTAAATAGTAAAGTGTGTCAACTGTCCACATCGTCCCATGAGGGTCACCTGCGTGTAATTAAAATGATGCAGCAGCTGGCTGCAGACTAATTGGCTCAGGTGAGCGAACCCACCTGGGAACGTGTCCGCTGTAGCTGTGCAACAGTCGGGAGGAATTGATAAAGATGTGGAGACAAAACGTATTACTCTCCCCCGGCGGAGTGAATTAACACGGCCGTGTTCTGCACACAACAGGTCGGCTGTGCTCAGAGGAAGCACAATTTAACGGCTGATGATTCCAAAACAGATTAAAGCCCCCGAGGCCTCCGACCAATGAGATCCAGTGTGGGTCACAGGACCGCCGTGTTCCTGTTTTTCTGGGATGATGGCGTGGGCTGTGGTGCTGTTGAACGGGTGGGAGGAACAGGAAGTCGTTTCCACTATCGAGCTGCTACTATCAAACGAAGCCAAGAGGGACTTCTTCTTCTTCTTCTTCTTCTTCTTCTTCTTCTTCTTCTTCTTCTTCTTCTTCTTCTTCTTCTTCTGTGCTGACTCGTTATATTTAGCTCATCACACGGACATAATGTGTGATTTTCCACTGGAGAAGGTTTCAAATCTTTGGAACAGGAAGTTAAAATTCTGCAAGAAAATGTCTCCCAATTGTTCGATGCACGGCTTGTTCTGCACCTTCAGTTCACTTGAAAATCTGCTGCATTATTAACAATAAGTGACAAAGGAGGAAGATAATTTGGCAGCTTGTTGCTCTTGCTGGTGCTTGAATGCACCACACGAACAGGATGGAAGGAAAATAAAGTGATCAAATGTATTTGAGGCAAAAATCTGATTTCTGAAGCAAAGGAAGACCAGAAACATGCGTTTAAAACTCTAACGTCGAGGGAACAAACAGTGTAGTGAGCATGAATGAACATGCACAGCAAATGGATTCATACAAACTGTATTAATAAAGCTTTAATAACATTCAAACCAGTGGATTCCTCAGGTTTTCTAGTTTCATATGATACCAATGCAGCCCCTGAAAGATAATAATTTCTGCAAAGATGCTGGTTTCTAAATTTAATTTAATTTAGTGGAATGTTATGAAGTTCATCCACTCAAGTCGACACTTCAGTATTTAAATTTTAGGTACTTCTGCTCCACTCAATTAAGAGGAAATTATTGCACTTTTAACAGTTTTAGTTACTAATTCCTTTACAAATTAAATGTTTGCACACAAATAATTCCTCCATTGGGTCTCTGTTCACATTTTGCATGAAAAATTAATTTGATTATCAAAATATTTGCCAGTTTGTTTTATAGATTTTCTACTTGTTGCAGCTGTGCTCGTACATTTAATGTTTTCTGTGCAAACATTTCATTTGTATACAATACATAATATACACAGTATTTAATTAGTAAAGTAATGAGTAACTAAAACTGTTAGATTTTTTGTTAGATTATAAAATAGTTGCAGTTTATTATCGGTCGATCGATGAATAGACTAATTGTTGTAGCTGAACTCGTACATTTGAATGTTTATTTTGCAAACTTTTCATTTTTAAAGTGACTTAATCTGTGTGCAAAAAGGCAAATGGTTTTACATAAAAACGTTTAACTTAAACGGTCTAGAAAATTATGTAAAAAGTGCAATATTTCCTTCTGAATGGAGTGTAGTAAAAGTACCTCAAATATACTTAAGTACAGTAGTTTATTAAATTCAATTAAAATCTGCAGCACTGCCAGCAATCTTGCCCCAGATCCCTGTTATCAGAGGCTGTTCTGGGGTTTGGAGATGGAGGTTTTGGTATCACATGAAACTAGAAAAGACTTAAGGAATCATTTTGTATCACTATTATTAAAGGTGTTTTGGGGGTAAAATGGTTAAATAACTCTCCAAAGCCACTAATAAGCAGATATAAATGAAGCAAATTAGCAGCTCAAAGCAAAGATAAACCATTAATGTTTGTGTGGAGGAAGAGAGATATTTAAATTTAGATAGATTAATGTATAAATGGGGCCTGTTCCCCCCTCTTTTTTTGTGCAGTCTCTCCCTCTGCAGCCGCTGTGTGGGAAGTGTCATTATTACCAGGAGCAGCTACAGCAGCAGCACCAGCAGAAGCAGCAGGCGTTTGAGGCGTTGGTGGGGGTGTTTCCCATTCTGTGGCGCGCTTGGAGGACACTGGCAGCTGCTTCCTGATGAACCTGCATCTGTCTCTTGCGCATCTCCAGCCGCTCTGAGCCCATGGACTGCCAGGAGGAGAGGAGGAGGAGGAGAGGAGGAGAGGAGGAGGAGGAGAC
>CAFUXE010000343.1:389758-405186 GCA_903364295.1 Serranus cabrilla
TACATTCTGTACACAAACACTACACCTACTATAAACACTGTACAGACATTATACATTATTTCCAACTATCCTTTCACTTTACCTTCCTACACAGTTGGGCAGCATTGCAGTTTAGCACCAGCTTTACAGCTTTTCTGCAGGAAATGCATTTTCTAGATCTATTTTGTATTTGTTTTTTCCAAGGAAGAGTAGTTACAGCTAAGGATGATTTTCAGGAGGCATAAATTAGCGAGCGACTCCCTCCTTGTTGAAGTGATGGAGGAAAGAAGGCGAGAAAATGTGCTGCGAGGGGAGAACCTCCTAAAATATTTACCACCGTGAAAAACAGTCCGTTTCTTTAGCCCGTAGTCAAATCTGAAATGTAATTAATTAGTCGACAAAGTAAAGTCTCGCTGTTTATTTTTTCTGAGCTGGACGGCCGGTTGTTTCCTGTTGCATGAAACAAGTTTAAGATGAAGCTGGAGGTCCTGGTCCTGCTGTCTGTGTCTCTGACTGAGCTGCTTTCGCTGATTTATTGAACACTGGATGAGAAATCCAAACTTGCAGGACCATTAACTCCAATGATGGCTTCTCACTCGGTGCACACACTAAAAACATTCTGACGCCTCCCCGTTTGAGGCTTTCTCTGACTGCTGACACACATCAATGACACCAAAATAGTGTCTTTATTTAAACCAATAATACCACCTGCAGAAACGCCATTTTTCCATGCAGTTTCTTTGCTTCTGTAACATTTCTTCTGTCAGACTAGTGGACATTTTTTGTTACAGTATTTGCATCTGTGGATTTCTGCTAAATTCAATAAAACTGGGGTCATATAATGCCTCATTTGCATGTTTGAACATAACATTTCAGAAAACTTGCAATCTAAAAAATTAATGTCTTAATGAAAGTAATCCAAATGTGCAACCCTAATGCTAAAGAAGTTGGGACGGACGCTTTATAAAACATCAATAAAAACGAAGTATTTCTATTAAGAATCAAAATTATTTTCATTAATTTGCTTTTTTTTGTAAAATTGTCCCTTTAATCTCAGACAATATCATATTTTTCTCTTAAATTTGACTTCAGAATCTCAGAGAATAGTCGTTTTTTCCAATACATTTGTCCCTTTTAATCTCATAGAATATAATTTTAGTCTTGAAAATTTGAATTCAGAATCTCAGAGAATATTGGAAATTTTTCTCATAAATGTATGACTTTATAATCTTGAAGAAATCTTTTTTTTTTTTCTTGTAAATTTGCCCTGTTAATCTCAGGGAATATCCAAAATTTGTGATTTTGTAATCTGAGAATTTTCTTTCAAATGATCCTCTTTAATCTAAGAGAATTTCCACATTTTTCACAAATGTATGATTTTATAATCTCAGAATATTTAAGTTTTTTCCCCATGAATTTGTTTTTTCTTGTAAATTTGCTCCTGTAATCTCACAGAATATCTGATTGATTCTCATAAATTTGACTCCACAATCTCCAAGAATATTGGAGATATTTCTCATAAAGTCATGAGTTTCGAATTTCTGGAAAAAAAAAAACATTTTTCCCATAAATTTGTTTTTCTTTCCAACAAATTTTTGTTGCAAAGATTCAAAATCCACCATCACATCTGTGAAGATTTTTAACTGTAGATCTTCTGGTTGATTTGAAATGATCCTTCCATCAAAGGTTGCAGGATTTTATGATTAATTGGGTGATTATCATCAAAGCGTCCTCCATCGTCATCAATTAGGAGATAAAAACCCTCCTAATTAACCTTTCAGCCGCCCCGCTGTCTCATGGGAAACGCGCTCCGAGTGGACCTCAGCCTGCCGCTGATAAGTGCAGTTATCTGATCAGGTTAAAACCTTCCCCTCTCCTCCTGCACTATTTGTTTTCCCCTCCGCTGTGCGAGCTAAAGGGCAATCGGAGCGGCACACGTCGGGTGTCGGCTTCAATCACTTCCAAATGAGCTGACTGTGATCCCACGGAGCCTGAAGCAGGTTAGGGATGATATAATTAAGGAAGCAGTTTATTGATCTGATATAAACCATTTTTGGGTGTTTGTGCTGTGCAACAAGTGCTTTTACTTTGAAAGGGGGATTTCAGGGGAAGATCCTGGACTTTCCTCATAAAAGAGGAAACCAATTACCCAGAGAAGTTCTTCAAGAGTGCTCTCTGGCCTTCAGGGAGAACAGTCCAGTGGAAAAAAGGTAAACAGTAAATAGGATTTTCCTGTATGCTGCTCATAACCTCTGGGGCACTAAAGATAAAAGCAGAAAAAAAGCTGTTTTCAGTGATACAGTGCAGCAGCTGGTCGAGGTTTCAGCTTCTCGGGCAACATTTGATGGGAAGAAACCGATAAATAATGCACTGTTGATTGAGATATTTGTCTGTTGAATCCAGCAGCGGTGAGCGAATCAGCCAGGCTTTGAATTATTCACATTCCTGTATATTTGAATAATTAAGCTTCTCTCATTTGGCCCCGGCGGTACTTCAAAGACAGAAAATCCATCTGACATTAACGACTTGTTTTAAAGGAGAGAGGGGGCTGGACTCGGTGCAGTTTAGATGCTGGAATATTGCACTTTTATGAGAGTTTTTCAGTCTAGACACGGACACACACACATCGTTTTTTAAATACATTTTGACTGCTCAATAATAACTGTTTTCATCCTACTAATTTGAAGTAGAAGAGACATGGAGCCAGCTGCACCAGCTCTACTTATAACCTACTGAAGTATTTACTCCTGGATGCATCACTTGATTAAGCCAAGTTGCAACACAGAAGCCTGGAATAATGTGTATTAGTTGCTGATAAATAATAACCAGTAACTATTGATAGGATAGGGAAGTCAGCAGAAGACAGGGTTAATGAGTGTAGCTGTGACTATATGATCATTGAACTGAAGGGAGAGGAGCATTTTAAGGCAACATTCCTTTAAGTTTCAAGTCATAAAAGTCACATTGCAAATCTTCTGTGAGCTGGCTAGTGTTAGATAAGGGGGCACAGCTATTCAGGACCAACACACATCTGCATAAACACCATAAATTCTGTAATGAAAGTTTAACATCAGGTGACCAGCTCTGATTGACTGCTGGTCCCAAATCATGCAAAGTCCAACCTATTGTCGGGGGTTTGTCCAAAACCCAGAAGAAAAACTGTGGAAAGAGAAATTGTTCTTCACTCTGTGTTATGCTCTGGCAGAGTCACTGCAGAGTCCAGCTGCTCATCAGCTCTGGTTATTATTCTTTCAGTAAATGGTCAACTTTACTCAGTTAGTTTGAGTTTTCTGTAAAAGTATAGAGTAAAGACCCGGGCAGAGCAGGGAGGCTTTAAAGGCCTCAGCTTTAACACTAAATCACAATGCATTTTCTGCAAGGTGGAAATAATAATAAAAAAAATCCTGTATTAACGAAAGTAACTGCTGCCGCTACTGTAACAGCTCTGGCCCACTTTTTCCAATTTATAGTGTAATTTTCTTTTTTGTACAATGTGTTTTCATTGAGTTTTTCCATTAAAAAGGTGCAGTCACAACATGGATGAAACAGACAGACAAACGGGATGAAACACCAGTTCAGAGAACTATGCGTACAAAGCAATACTGTTTTCATCTGTTAGCCTATTAAGGCGCTCCACATAGGAAATGAAAGGCTGCCATCGAATTTCCCACTGGATCTTAGCAATCTTTTTTTATTCTGAGAAAATACATGACCTCACAAATCCACCTGCCAGAAGAGGGAGGGCGCTCGATCTTCCAGTTATTTTCTGACTGTAGTAATACGAAAGAAGAACCTGGTCGATAAACGAGACGAGGTGATATATGACTGATCGTGTTTAGTAAATGTTATTTTGCAGACGATGTGTTAGAGGAATAGTTAATGGTCTGTGATGTCAATATTTTGGATATTAGTAGTTAGTATACGTTTGTCAGTAATAATACGCTTTATGATATAATAAATCATATTCTAATCATTATTTTTTTTAATTAAATGAGTGAAGTTAAAGCATGATGAATGAAACAAACCATTACCTTACAAAAAAGAGACAACTTTTCACTTCATTTATTACCTCAGAAAAAATTCTTGTGGTCTCAATCTCAGCTTAAAATCTTTTTCAAGACAATATGATGCTAATTGTGTAAATAATGGTCCCGTTTAGAAGAAAATAGATGATGAAGAAGCTTGTGATTTGGGGCGCGGCTACCTTTGATTGACAGGTCGCCAACAGGACGAGCCCCCATCAGGAGAGAAACGAAGGAAAAAACAGCCGTGAACTCCAAGGAGTCGGCTGTTTAATGTTTCCCTTAAGTAACGTACATTTCGTTTTAGCATTAAGAGTTTATTTTAGATACACCCGTCCTCGCTCCTCCCCAGTCCAAATATGGTCTTTCCTGGCTTAAAAAAACAAAGATGGCGACGGACGTTACACTGAACTCGATGCTTCAAACAGCGGTCCACAATCCAATGAGTGACATCACAGTGACTGCTTCATATACAGTCTGTGGTTTGAACATCATTAAAAATATAAGTAAGCTCTCAACTCAACACAAAAATGTTTCATAATTTAACTCTAAGGTGCCGGATTGTTCCACCTTACTTCACATGTACTGACAGGTACTGCACTGGTACAGTTAGGACAATAAATACACCGTATGTGGCCTGTCTTTTGGTTTAAGTTTTTTGTTTACAATAAACTGTCACATCCTGCCAGCATCATTCAGCTGTTATCTGGTGAAACAGTGTCTAATATAGCTAAAGGGACATGATACAATAAGAAAAGACAGTGACATGATTGCTTTTGTCTGCCTGTGCACAGAGAACAACTTGATTGGAAAACACGACAGTTAAAATATGCAGGATGGACAGTTTTCGCTGCAGGCTGCGTGACATGTTGGCTAAGTGACACATTAACGGCTTTAGCGTCAGAGAAACGCATGTAAATGCCATTTAGCTGCCTTTTAAAAAATTGGAAATTGAGTTAACACAAATGGCCCCGGGGGCTTTAATATATATGCTTTGCACAGGTTTTACTGTACAATTTACATTCAGGGGTCACTTGTTCTGTCCTCCACTGGATCACAGCATTATTTCTGAGTACAGAGCTGCAATAAAAACACCACTTACAGTCGAGGGTCGAGGTGGAGATAAAAAAACAAATAAACCCTCCTCTGCACTGAAGGCAGACACACAAAACCTCCAATAACAGGCAGAATGGAAATTCAGCAACACATCAAATATGTGGCATTTGTAAGCAGCTGTCTGTTGTCACAATTTGAGGCAAACCAGAGTCTCTACTGCACCTTTTTCAACCAAAGCTGTTCCAGGATTATTGAACCAGTTCTTTGCTTTTCGACTGCCGATAAGTCTTTGCTGGTCTTGAACCACGAACCAACAGGTCAGTTGGTTTTGTTGGTCATGATAGTCCCGTCCCTAACACGTATCTTTTATTTTATTTGTTTAACTGCAGTGTGATTGATACAGGCTAGCGCTAGCGGGCTAACGTCAGCAGGTTAGCGTTAGCATGCTAGCATTAGCTTACAACAGTCCAGAATTAACATCTTTTGTCCAGGTTTTAATAAGAACGTGATCTCCGTCCACAGCGATTCAGACGAGCAGAACAAATGTTTAACAGCCGTGTTTGGATGCCAGCGTAGGTTGACAAGGCAACATTTGTAAAGAGTCTATGTTGTTATTATATTTGCAGAAAGAGCAGAAACTTACGTATACAGTGACGTAATGACTTTGCTCTAGAACCTGTGGAAAAGCAAACTGGTTTTGAGACAGTTTGTAAGTTGAACCAAGTGCAGGAAAAGAACTAGAAAAAAATACAAATAAATAATGCCTCAGTTATATGCATAACACTTGAATGTATATTCTAAAAACCTTTTTAATCTTGATTCTCCACTGAAATTGTGCACTTTTGTTTGTTTACCGCTCAGTAGTGCCTTAAACCTGCATTCTCTATGATGGCCAGCAGGGGGCGACTCCACTGGATGGAAGAAGTAACTTCTCACTTTTTCTATTATCCTGAGTTATATATATATATTATTCTAAAAAAAAGAGGAGTTTGAATGGTAAGATGTTAATAAAAGAATTTATATAAGATGGCACGACTCTGAGGGCTTCATAAATAAATAAATATATATATATATATTTACAATCTGTGATCGAACCTTAAAACTAGATTCCTAATCTTTTAAAGTTTTGAACCCAGGAGGTTTTTAAACATCATGGAGACGTTCTTCCTCTGACCCCTGGGAGGCCGCTCAGTGCCTGATAATATATAATTTCCCCTGAGGATTGATGAAGCTCTCCGAGACACAATAAAGTTCACGATATAAATCACGTTTCCGTCCTGAGCTCTTTTCCCTTTGTGCTGATCTGAACTCTAACGTGGGCTCCTGAAGTGCTGACATGTCTAAATGTTTCCCAGACGCTGTGGATGAAAAGATAACGGCGCTATAATTGCCTCAGGCGTGTCGTTCCGAGCGTGTAAGGTCAGTCAGGTACCTGCAGAGGGATACGGCGCCCATTAGCAGGCTGCCTGTCAGAGCGCTGACCATTAGTACGCTGGTACCTGCTGACTGTCACCTCGATTAGCCTAAAGAGCGTCTGGAGAGCCTCTGGACCTAAAGGTCTAAAGCAATATGACACGAGCTGATGGTGAATAATACTCATGAATTATTCATAGCTGATTGTGTATAAGAATCTTCACATGTTTGACCCTGAAAAAGAATGAAAATTAGCGAGATAATGAAATAAATAAACATGGCTGCAGAAGTCAGCAGGTTGCACTTTTGGTTTGAATAGATTTATGGATCCAGTCTCCGCAGCATGCATGAGATTAGCATCATTATTGATGTTTTTCACTGACAAACACGACTCAATAGCTTTCAAAATGCCAGCACTCGCTGATGCCCAATATATAAACATGAGTCAGATCATATTCATCACATAAAATGATTTTGTTTAAAGTCAGAAAAGTCACTATCATGGGAAAAGTTGCTAAAAAAAACCTTTAAAAATAATAAATGTCAAACAAGCCGCCACAGTTACTTTATGTCATTTTGATCACGTAAATGTGAATTTAAAATGCTGAACGCTTTTTGAAAGGGAGCTTCGATGATGTCTATATAATAAATCTGAAGGTTTCATTTGCAATAAATCAAAACACTTTTTATCCATTTTTCTACTCCGTGTTTTTCTGTGTGTGCAGACAGAGAATATCAATCAGAAACGGCTGTTGGGTTGTTTTGATAAAAGTCATGCACTCAAAAGAATACCAATCACACTGGTGTCTGTTTATGCATTTTACAAACTTTTTCTTCTTTATTTGATTTATGCATCATACATGTAAAGAGTTAATTAGCTTAATGCACAAAGTATTACAATGTCTAAGTGAACTGTTTTTTTAATTTTGAGTCCTTATTTTGGTTTATTTCTTTTATTTCAAATGACAAATGTCCCACTACTTTACCCTGTTTCAGCCTTACACTTACATTAATAAAACTATTTAGCGCATATGAATATGAAATAATTTTGTCACCAGTGTACAAAATACACACACAGCAATTATTCAAGGACATTAATGAAATATTCCTGAGAAAAGAAGTAAACATTAAACTCAACATAAGTATTAGTAACTCCGTGATTTGAGATTGAACTAACTGAGGCAAGTTGTCATCTATCTATCAATCTATTTGGCCAAATGTGCTGTGTGTCAATGAATCCATGGAGCTGTCCGTGGTGCTGAAGCTGCTGAGGGATTTGTATTTGCTGTTTTTCTCCGGGTTTCTGTCAGTTTTGTCTTCTCATCTTCTATAATATTCTCTTCTATAAATCAACCGTATAGCTTTGGGTCATTTGGGGTTAAACTGAATAAACTTGGTCTATAAAAACTAACAAATCGCTACAAGTTACAGTCATTCCACTGCCACATGGTAACATGAGGGAAACATGTAATCTTGGATGCTGAAGTTGTTGATTTCTCCTCTATTTTGGAAGATATTCACCTGTGTAATCTTTGTTTTTGAAGCTTTTATTGGTGATTTTTCATGCTCCAGAACAGACTTCAGGCTTTTTCTTGAAGGGACGTTCACCTCAAAACCAAAAATACAGATTTCTTCTGTTACCTATTGTGCTGTTAATCAATAAAGACTGTTTTGGTGTGGGTTGCAGAAATACCAGAACATTTAGATTGATAAATGTGCTATTCATCCATGTTGATGTTGGTATTTCTGCAGGTAAAAGGTTTTTATGATGTACTGTCCCTTTAAAGAAACAGGCGCTATAGGACCTGTGCAGCAGCCATAGATTTCTATGAGGAAAAATAACGTGTTTCTCATGTTAAACATGTTCTAGCAGAACCCCAAAATGCTTCATGAACCTGAAATAAGCTTGTTATGTCTCCTTCAGATGTGAAATCTTTGAAACAGGAGATCTGAGGTGTAAAAGAGAGAAGCTTCGATCTCCCCGTGTGGTGATTAACAGGCGTGTTTTAGACATTCAAGGTTTTGTTCTTGGCTGATGGATGTGTGGTGTGATCCACTTTGACAGGGCTTATTAGTAAGAGTAATGCCTGCTGTCTCCAGGCCACCTCGGGCCTCCCACTAATTGCATGTGTTGCTGTGTGGGATGTGCTGTTTTGGTTTGTTCGTCATAGTTAAGAATATGTGTCACGCCTGCTGGTAGACGTGTGAAAAAACCACAGGAGCAACATTCAGATGAAACATGTTTAATTATAGGGGAAAAAACATCAATTAACAAATCAGGAACACCTTTTTTTCAAGATGTAGCAACAAAAAAAAGAACTATTTGGTCTTTTTAATCTCTAAATCCCAACAACTTTTACTTCTTTGGTGATCGTCATTATTCAACCACACACATTCATCACAGGTCTTTATATAATCCAGCCCATCTGGCCTTCTCTCCATAATGGAAATCCAAGTGATTTGCATTTGATCCATGCATTCAAACAGAGATTATGGAGTCTGGATGCAGAAAATACAAAATGATGGGACGTTAACGTTCAGTTTAATGCAAATAAAACCAAAATATTTGTGGGAAAAGCTTTTATAACGTCACAGACCTGCTTGTGTGATGCTTTCAGGTGTGTGATTATACGTCTTCTGCCACCAACACACACACACAAAGAGCTTAATTGGCTCGGCGTCCTCGCCGGCTGCACCTGGCACTCTGCTGAGCGCAGAGAGCCGCAGAAATGTGTCGTGAATACGCCGTGAAACGTGTGTCTGCAGTGCAACACAGTGAAAAATGTGGGTTATTATGCACGCCGCCTCGTAAATACCCATGTTTTTATGACAAAAGTGCACAACTCTCTTGCTCTTAAACAAATATATCATAAATATCTGTTAAATTATTCTTTTATAGTAGATTTATCATATTTTCTATTGAATTTTTCTAGTCGAAGGTTTCCTCATTTAAATATATTCACTTTTCAACCCTAACATAAACTAAAGAAGTGCTATTTATGTAATGAAATCAAATAAAACTGAGATAAATAAATGTTTATGTCATTACAGCTAAAAGACTTTACATTAATAAAGTTTATATAATTACTTTTAATCAATTCTGTGCATTTAAAATGTATATTCTGTTCAAATTAATTTTAATGATCATTAATATTCTTTTTATTAAACAGAATGCATTAACAGCAATTACAATAGATTACATTACAGAATGGGTGTTTGATAACAAGAAAGTTTTCACTTACAAGGACATTGTTGTGAAAAAAAAAGTGAAAATTAAAATTAAAGCAAAGTGTAACAGTCAAGAGCAATCATGCACTCAAAATACTTTTTTGGCAGGTTTGTTCATTTAAATAATTAACAAGAATTTCCACCCAATCAAGTCAAGTAATTCTCACACAAACAAACCAAAATAATTACTATTTATTTAAAAGAAAATGTAAGTTAGGCCCGTTTCCATTAGAGTGAATAAACAAAGCTGCAGTAACGTACTTTCATCAGTAGATGGCAGTGTGATGGATTTCTGTAGGCTAATCTGTCAGTAAACAGAAGAAGAAGAGATTGTGAGAGAGACAAAACGACAGGAATTGGGTTCAATTGGGCAACTTACAATTGTTCTTTAATGTCAGAGCGGAAACAGCCAATCAGTCATGTGAGTTAAATGTTTTCTTTTGTCATGCGAATCTTCAAAATGCTTGTAGAAATTAATTAAAGGAAATATGACTAAAGACGATAACACTTGGTGTCAATCTCCTACAACCAGTTCTGTCACTTACTGTCCGTAGAAACACTCGTGTGGGTTTAGAGGACGGGAACAAACAAACCTAGATTAATAAATTTAAGGTATTCAGCGTCTCTGCAGTTGAATGAGAAGCTCCTGTTTGTGTCCTTTTCTCCCTCGGGTGGCTGTGGATCATTTTACAGTTCTCTAATGAGATTATAGTGTTATTGGGCTTATTTTGAGCAGGAAACTATAAAAATGTGAGACGGGCTCAGACAGCAGAACTAAGGAGCGTCCTGTCATGGCTGTCAGCAGGTCGGCTTGTTCCAGAACAGATTCATTAAACCGCTGAGATGCAGCTTTGCAAAATGGGCTTGTAGCTTGTTGACAATGATGGATTAACAACAACAAGTGACTGGAAGTCTCCACTTAGGAAACTTAAAGCTACCACAACAAAATCAGTTTTCTCACCGACATGCAACATGAAGAGAGATTTAAAACTCTTCTCATATAGAATCAAACCAACAACATCAAATGTAGATTTTTAACTTCCAATGTTCGTCTCCGGCCTCTGAAAAGCCTCGAGGACTGTGGAGGTGTTTCATCAGCGCAATCAAACTCCCCCGAGGCGCTCCTTGATCATGATTTCGAGCTCGGCCTTAATGAAAGGTGGCCAGCTGAGGAGCATGTGGGGTTCAAACGAGCCCTCGTCCTTATCTGCCCCTACACATGAAGACATCGACCGGCCGGGCTGTTGATTAGCTCAGCTTTCTCATTACTGAAAACGTCTTAACAGAAGTCCAGAGGGCTCTGAAATGCTTTTTCCTACACATTTTGCCAGGATATGTTATAGTTAAACTGGTTAAATGATTTGTTTTTCACATGCACACACAATAATTCTTATATATGGCTGCACACGCAGAAACATGATGTGAGATTAATTGGAGTAAAATGGCAAAATCCAGAGGAAGACGCCGTATAGATTGAAGATGTCATGTCTTACAGTGTGTGACCAGCATGTGTTTTGCAGGATTAAATGCTCTGACTTGACAGTGGAGGTATAAATGTCATCCGACGTAACCACGTTTACTCTTTAATCTTGGAACAATTTATCCTTTTGCAGCCACTGTTTAGCAAGTAGCTTTTGAAATGAGACAGTATTGTTGTTTTAGTGGGTAATAAAAGCACAGAAGCTGAAGTTTGTTGCAGTTGATTATAAATCCAAAGAGTCGCCGAGGAGCGATTCATCCGCTGGGTTTTGTTTGACAACTATCCATATCACCGCTCTGACTGCTGCTGTATGATAGACAAGCTTCTCTCCTTTGTGATTATCTATTTGGACAACTATTGATTTGTTTATTTTTTCGCCGTGAGCAACAACTGGAGGATGTTTGTGTTCGGTCTGACAGCAGTAGAGTGAGGAGGATACACATGCATTTGTTATCGGATTATGATCAAAAACTTGACAGACAAACATCAAGCAAGTGCAGCAACACAAGACAGAGTAAGTCAGCTAATATCAGACCAGCTCAGCATCTGTCTGCAGCCTTTAATTTCACAAAGCTCCACAAAAGCAACTTCAAAATTCGCTCTCGTTTGACGGCCTCTTACTCGGTCACTCTCTACTTCTCTCTTATTTTCCACCATCAGGTGATGCTTCTTTCATGATGTGCATAGATGTTGCTGCACCTGGTTCTGTTACCTACTGACACAACCTCGATGACGCTCCCTGCCAGCCTCTAATTGAGCTAATTAGCCTGTAGCAGCTGCATTTATCAGCAATTAGCGGTTAGTTTTACTTCAGCAACAAGTCAGGACAGAGAGCTCACACAAATAGGACCCAGTTTCACCAATTTTGGATAGAAAAGTAACTAATAATATTACAGTTATACATTAAATCGCTTTTTAATCCCTTCTTTTTTTCATTCTTTGTGAAGAAACTGTTTTACAGATTGGATGGTTAAATTTACTAGCTCTTACTTCAGCTCTTTTATTCTGAACCATCTTCTGAATCTCCTGCCTCTCACTGTGAGATTCTCACATGTATTCAGTCTCTGCTGGCACTTCACGCCGTCATTATTCCCCCAGATTCACTCACTCTCTGGTCATTTAAAGCTCCCGTGCACAATTACAGATGAGAGCCAGGACTGCTGGAGCCAAGCTCCTCACTGCTCAGCAGCAGATGCAGCTGATGTGTCGAATCCATGTTTAGATTTAATTGTCGGAGCAGCTGGGCTTTTAGAGAGGAACATTGTGTAGAAAATGAACACTTGAGCCTCCGAACAAGTCGGCTATGCCTGGACGTTTTTCTGAGGCGCACAGATAAATGACCGTCCCCTTTGTTGGCTTCCAGTGTCTGACTTTTCACATTGGGACTGTGTGTGATGACTCAATTTGAGGTTTCCTGTCAGGAGCAAAAATAAAAATCTCACTTGTAAACCCAAAGGGAACACGAGGTGAGAAAAGATCAGGTCTCACCCTCTCTGTATTCTCCGATGAGCGGGGGAATAAATGAACGTGTAGGCCAGAGATTCCCAGGAGGCTCCTGTTCATCCTTTTGTTGTAACTTCAAAGAACATTTCACAGCGGAAGGATCTTTTCTTTGTGCTCCCCTCCTGAGATCAGTCAGCTGTGAGGCTGCCGTGTGCTGCTTTTATGCTCTCGAGCAGTCGCATTGTTCTGCTGCGGCTTTCTTAATCCACCCGATAAACTGGTGGACTGCTGATGGGGGGGAAAAGGCTTGTAGATAATGAGATAGTGGGATTAGTTATAGTTCAATGTCAGATTACTCAGGAACTCATTTAATGACAAAAAACCCATCATGAACATGAGTGGGTGAGTAACGATGCTCAGGGTCGGTTTGTAGAAATACTCGTGAGGAGCCATTGTGGCGTTCGAAATGCCCTCGTTCACTTCTCTCTGGCTCTCAGGGGGAATCTCCACCACCATCATGTTTGTCCATTTGTCTGGAAAAAAAACTCCACTCTATATATCACCCAGAATGCACTGCAGCTGGTGCAAGAAAATACATCCATGTTCAGGCAGGAGTAACGTCCGTAAAACTGTAGAATAAATTGAGCAAAGTGTGATTTGAAATCAATATATTGTGATGTTTCACTGGAAAATATTCTAGCTATTGCATTTATCGTTTACTTTGATTGTTGTTCTGTTCAGCTGGTTTGCTATCTTTAATCCAAACATATCATAAACCACTCTGACTGCTGTTAGCTGTATGATAGACAAGCATCTCTCCTTTGTGATTATCTATTTGGACAACTATTGATTTGTTTATTTTCTCACCGTGAGCAACAACTGGAGGATGTTTGTGCTCGGTCTGACAGCAGGACAGTGAGGAGGATGTGAGTGTTTAACGTGCATTTGTTGTTATCGGATTATGATAAAAAACTTGACAGCCAAACATCAAGCAAGTGCAGCAACACAAGACAGAGTAAGCCAGCTAATATCACCCACTAGTCCACCAGCAAGTCGTCCAGCTCTGCGTCTCTGCTGCCTTTTAATTTCATGAAGCTCCGCAAAAGCCAGTTTAAGATTTGCTCTCGTTGGACGGCCTCTTGCTCGGTCACTCTCTACTTTTCTCTTATTTTGCATCCTTCTGGCACAAAATCTCTCCTGTCCGGCTACTGTGAAGCTGTTGCAGCATCTTTATTCCAAACATTTTATTCCTAGATTGTTTGCAAGATATCGTAAACCTGCAGCAATTACAGGTTGATAATGATGACAAACAAGACAAACAAAAATGTCTAGATGCAGCTAATTGGCACGTGTCAATGCATTGCAACTATTAGCAAAAAAAAAGCTTTTGCATTGTTGAAACAAGTCTGCAGATATTTCTGATCATTTGTAAAAGTTTGCATAGTACTAAGTCTAATACTGTGGGTGGATTCATGGTAGTTTAAGCTGAGAGTGTGCATCGTATAGTGTATTACATTTAAATCCTCCCCAGCCTGCTTCCCCTTTGCTCTCCAATTAGCCTCCATGCGCTGTGTGTGGTTACATAACACCATGAGCGAAGGGAAACTGACTCCACTACTGGAACCAGGCGTCAGTCTGAGCCGAGCCCCGAGGAACAACAGGAGCATGTGGCAGCGTTTGGCGTAGTGACCGATGTTTCATGCTGTCAAAAAAGGAGTTTTTGTAACTATAAATGATCTAATTAACAGCAGCCCCGACAAACTCTAGCAGTGATTTCTGTTTGTGGAGCCAGCTGGAAGTCAGCCAGCGACTCTGAACATTCAGTTTGTGTTTTGGTTTGTTGGTTTGTTCGTACGGCCACGATTTGAGCACAGAGCTGCCAAAGCTTTTCCTCTTTTGAAGCTGAAAAAGTTACAGACAGCAAAGATAATTACATCACTTTCATATATAAACTTTTCTAAGTATTATAAAGTATCATAATAATAAGTTTTACCCTCAGTGTTTTTAATTTAATGAGCAGAGCTGTACTCAGGCTTTCTGAAGGGGCAGAAAGAATAAAAATGGCGCCAGCTGGAGCCAATCAGCTTTTCTAGCAGATATGGACTTGCATTGTGTTTACAGCACCAAATTACATTTCCTCCTCCTAAGAGCAGCCCAGAGGACACTTTGTCATGTTTTATCTACCATGGGGGCAAACAGAAGGGCACTTTAGCAGTAATTGTTTGTAACATGTATTTGTTTGTAACACAGGGACACCAAAGGGAGTCAGTCACCACTTACACCTCCGCCCGGGTCTCTGGTGAGGGTCTCACAGTAACATAGCACACAAGTAACAAACACGTGACCTTTATTCATGAGCTGGGATGCTATATATCGAATTTAAAGTTAAAAAAAAATGGTTCAAATTCAGAGTTTATAGTTATGATATTTTGACACTTAAAGTACATTTTGATGCTGATACTTTTGTTTGAATGCAGGACTTTTACTTGTAGTGGAGTTTATATACATACAGTAAAACTTTAAATTTAATGTAAAAATAAAGTCCTAAAAAAACAGTAAAGTTTGGCAGCAAAAGTTGCTGAACACATCAAATAACAGTGAACTGTTAAAGTTTTTTTTACAAATAATAATAACAAAAATATGGATCATATAGTTCTACTGTAAATATCTGAATTTTTTATTTGTACTTTACCTAAAGTTTTTTTTTTTACTTTAATGTGACAGTGTTTGGCCAGACTTTTTTTTTAATTTTTTTTTTTTACTTTTTTTGTTTCTTACATTAAATTTAAATGTATTTAGTGTTTACA
>CAFUXE010000343.1:406601-420839 GCA_903364295.1 Serranus cabrilla
TTTTTTTTTTTTACATAGAATTCACTGTAATTTAACACTCAAGACCATTAAGCAATTGAATAATATTGTAAAAGAAAAAAAAGAAAAAATTGTAAAAACATCTAACTTCTAATTTCTGTAAAAAAAAATATGGATAATATACAGTTTTTACAAAAAAATTCACTGTAATTTAACATTCACGACCACTAATTATTTAATAATAAATTATAATATATACTTTTATTGTTAATGGTTGTGATAAAACTGATTTACCTTTTTTTAATGGCATTTGCTCTTATTGTAGAAGTAAAATAAGTTAAGTAATACAATACATTTATGAAAATATCTTTTTTTCTTCTTGTTTTTTTACACTTTTTTCCCCGTATTTTTCCTGCAGTGTTTTTAACGAGCTTACCATTTAGGATGAAAGCACCGGGCCGCTCATGGTCGCACCGAGCTGCACCAGGAACTTCATTAAACTGTAGCTGGAGGTCCATTTTAATCAGTGCACGTCGACTCTGTTTTGTGTGCCATTACAGCTCAGTTTTCCATTCGCAATGCGCCATTTAAACTGAATATAGTGCTATAGTGCTCCTCTCTCAGTGACTCTGTCACTCTGCTGTGGTTGTAGTGGCTGTAAAGCTGAGTGTGGATCTATAGCTGCATGCTGCTTGTCTTTATGCTCTGATCATTTAATTGCTGCCAGCAGGACTTAATAGAAATTCACTTCCAGGCCTTTCACATCCCTCTCCGCCTGATATATGTATTAATATTCGCCTGTCCGGTTTCCCAGAAGCAGCTGTGATGAATGAATGAATCACACTTTGACGCACACGTCACGATTTAAATTTGAATGATCCATGTGTGGAAAAGGATCGTCAGGTTTGCTTCATTGTGTGTTTTTAACGTGCAGTATTGATGGGAAAGTGTCTGCAAGATTAAAATGACTTATTATGAAGAATGGTGCATTTCATTATAATCAACTCTAATTACTGATCCATTCATATGTTCATCACTTTAATTCTTCCTTGCTGCTGGGAACAAAGAATAGTACCACCGTTCAACAGTGGGATGTAACTAATTACTTTTACTCAAGTACTTAGTTTGACTTTAAGGTACTTTAACTTTATACTTCTATTTCACTACATTTAAGGATCAAATATTGTACTTTTTACTCCATTACATTCAGCTTTAGTTACTTTTCAGGTCAATAAATATGAATAAATACAATAAATAAAAAGTGATATTTCAGGTATTTGCAGAAGAATGAATTGTGCATCAACCAATTATTCTGATTACCACAAAAATGCAGCACAAAAGAGAAAAGTAATTTGTTTATTGCCCTGTGATTTCCAAAATTTACTTTAGTAATTTCTTGTCCAATCTTACAACAAGTTTCTTGAAATTCTGGCAAGTAGTTTTTCCTAAATCCTGCTAACAAAGAAACCAAAAACATGAAACAGAAGACCTTCTTGGTTGAGGTAATTCTAACAAAAAAAGTCTGTAAACGTGTTTTATTTGTTGAACTCCAAGATATATTCTAATGCATGTTGTCCATCCAGGTCGGAGAAGAAGTATTCAGATCCTTTACTTCAGTAAAAGTACTAATACCACACTGCAGAATTACTCCACTACAAGTAAAAGTCCTGCATTCAAAACGTACTTAAGTAAAAATGTAAAAGTATCAGCATCAAAATATACTTAAAGTATCAAAAGTACTCGTTATGCAGAATGAACCCCGGAATTTGTTTGTTCGTCTGTTTGTTTGTTTGTTAGCAACATAACTCGAGAATTTATGGACGGATTTGGATGAAAATTTCAGTAAATGTCCGTAATGATACCAGGAACAAGTGATTCAATTTTGGGGGTGATCCGTAGACGCTATCACTGGTTACAACACTCGCTGTCTGACGCACTCGCTACCAAGGAGTTGGGGGACTTAGCAGCCTTGGCTGTTTTGCTTTTCTAGTTTGTATTGATGCATCTATGAAAGCAGCGTATTAAATTTAACTACTTATTATACTGTTATGCACTTTAAATTGATCATTTTTTATGTTAAATCTCAACCTGAAAAGTCACTAAACCCATCAGCTAAATGTAGTGGAGTAAAAAGTAAAATATCTGCAGCAAAAGTAGAAGTTACATAAAATGGAAATACTCAAGTAAAGCACCTTAAAGTTGTTCCTATCTGCAGTACTTGAGTACTTGTACTTAGTTACATTGCATCTCTGGAAACATATAACATTGATTATGGAAAATAAATGCAACTCTTTGTGTTGGTGACACGAGAATAAATCTCTCCAAACTCACTAGAATTCGTCTCTGGAGCGTCTTCGTGGATCTGTTCACTTAATGTCACTGTAATCCATCCAGCAGCCGAACGTCAGCAGGCTGTGAATGTTTGTACGACTCTTAGTGGAAATCCAGACGAGCGTCAGGATGAGGGAATGATTCGTTGTTGGTGGTGTTGCCCTGGTGCCTTTTTGTACAAGTATTTCTATTTAAATCCTTCTGATTCATTGCACTCTTTTATCCCAGAATCCAATAAAATGAGATTATTAACAACATCAGCACAGTGTCACACACTCTCACTTACTTATAGATATCAACATAAAACTTACTCAGTTTATTATTTACATTAACATACTTTTTTTTTGCATTACAAGTTTTTTAAAATGTTATGTTTAGATATGCAAATGAGGTGGGAAGTCATGACATGTGCTCTAATCTGCACGTGTTTCCAGGACATAAATCTGAACATTTGATACCAAGATTGTATTTTATTTTGTAGATAAATTAGATTCAAAGTTTTTTACTGAAGGAAACTGGGATATCTCCTTTAATCATTTCATTAATCAGAAAACACTGTCAGAACAGAAGCCATAAAAAAAAATCTGTTTTCATCACGTTTTTAGGAACAAAATGTTCGAATGATACATAAAGGTCATAATATCCTGAGTCGGTCGGCTGTTGGCTAATATTTTATCAAAATCTCACATTAACTACTAATATAAATGTTCATGTTATCTTTCTAATGATTTAAGTGGAGTGAAACTAGAGTCCAACTTCTTATCTTTGAAACTGTATGAAGTTTTAACCGTGTTCGTTAGCTTTGAGTTTACCAGTGTTAGCAAAAGGATGCTAACGGTGAATTAGCCGTGTGCTAGCTTTGGTCACTTCTACTTCCTCGCTGTAAAACAATGGGCGCTACTGGGGTTTTTTTCAAGTGAAATTTTATGTTTCTGGTTCAGCCAATATAAATATAACCATACATATCACCGTTAGCAACCATCATTATCAACACGACTGGACTATACGTCTGTCTTTCACAATAAAATACAGTACGGTGAAAATACAGCTGCACCAAACATTTCACTGCTTTCTCTCATCAGAGTTACTTTCATATTATAATTAGACATGTAAATCTACAAGTACATAAATAAAATTACACATGTATAAATGAACTCTACCTACCTGGTGATAGTATTAAAAAAAAAGCCAGCGAAACACCTGAAAGTGTGACGTTGTGGATGTGACCAAAGGGAAAAAAATGGAGGCCAACCTGTGAAATAAACCTTCAGACTGTAATAAGGAATAAAACTGGTCAGTTTGGTGTCTGTGAGTGGAGCTGAAGTTGAGATTTATGAGAAAAAAACTCATTTTGAGAAAACAGCCTTTTAATATTTCATACATTCTCAATAAAAATGACGATTTGAAGACAAAATATTGAATCTAATTCACAGCAACAACAATATATAAACATGTAAAACATAATATTGTGCAGGAAAGTGGGAGCTTTCTAACGAGGTTTAGACGACGTTAACAGTACTACACGCTGCAATAGAAGCTAACTTTTAGTGAATTTAGGACAAATCTACTAGAATAAAGTAAAATATAAACCTAAATGTTTAATTTGGATGTTTCCTTTCCACTATTCTAAAATAAGACGTAAATTGACCTGCATAAAAACCATGTTTGTGCTTTAATAACGTGGCAGCACAGAAGCTGTTCAGGCTCTTGCTCTCTCGGCCTCGTGCACGGCAGCATTAACCTCAGCGCCTCTATTATAAAAGTCAAATCAGTGCCACTCTCGCTGCACGTTATTAAGTGCAGATTGGAAACGCCGCCTGCAGCCTCGCGGCTCCGCATCACGGTGATTCATCACGTTAATTCCTCTGACGGGGGCGATTCATTTTGGGATGAACCGCCGCCAACAAACACACATTAACTCTTTAAGCGTGTGTAATAGAGCATCCATTATTGAGCAGCCACATTATAAAGCAATAATTATGCCGCAGCCGTAATAAACCTCGCTAATCTCATTTTCATATCTGTTTATTATTTACCAGGCTTGTTTAGCTCGGTGCTGCTGGATTATTTTACTTTTTTATTCGCAGGTTTCAGACTTTTCTCATGATCTCACCAGAGAGTGTTTAAACTAAGAAGTGTGTATATATGTGAATCCTCTGTAAAGGTCAGCACTCAGTCTGCTGCGGCCTGTGGACGTCACAGAAACAGTAATGAGTGATTCAGACACACCCAGCTGATCACAACACCTCCTCCAAACATGCAGCTGAAGAATATGAAATGTGGAGCACGCTGAGCTCGCTGCACGCTGTCTGACCTGTAAATTAGAGCAGGCAGAGGTACGGCTTTTTAAAAACTGAGCTGGTTTGGTTTGGTTCTCTGTGAAGCTGAATATCTGAGTGGGACAGTCTGGTCCGCCTCCCTTAATTTATCATTAGTGTCGGCTTAAAGCCAATTTCTCCTTCAGTTGTAGCTTGTATAATGCATAAAAAAAGGTTTTAACATTTTAATCAATCAAAATGTGCATCCTAGCTTAACAATCTCTACCACCTGGTGCCTTAACCTCTTAAATTTGCCAACTTTAAGTCTAGTTTTTGGTTTTCTTACCTACGTTAGCTCTCGATTCCAAATGTCCAGAGAGATAAATCTTCGTCCGTCTCATTTTCACTTTCAAAATCATATATATAACTGGAAAAGCACTCGGAGAGCACAGACCTCCAACAAGGCAGCTCATGTTTTACATGTTCTACATTGTTGTTGCTGTGAATTAGATTCAATATTTTGTCTTCAAATAGTCATTTATATTAAGAGTGTATGAAATCTTTAAAGGCTGTTTTCTCAAAATGAGTTTTATGAGCCATAAATCTCAACTTCAGCTCCACTCACAGACACCAAACTTAACAGTTTTATTCCTATATTTTATTTATCACTATATTGTGAAAGTTTTTCTTTATATCATTTAAACCCTGATTTATAGAACACAAACTTATTGCTCGTAAGAAGAAATATTGTTGGCATCCGTAAACTACGACCACGTATTAGGGCCTCTGAAAGTCTGAAAAAAATAAAAAATATGGAACCAGGGAAGGGGAGTAATATTCTGAAAAATGTCACAAATTTATGAGATTAAAGTGGAAAATCTACGAGAAAAAACTTGCAGATTTACGTGATTAAAAGTGGCAAATCTGCAAGAAAACGTAGCAGACTTTCGAGATTAAAAGTGGAAAATCTATAAGAAAAAGTAGCAGATTTAAGAGAGTTAAAGTGGCAAATCTGCGAGAAAAAAGTCACGATTCATGATATCTATAAATAAAAAAAATACCCTATATGACCCCTCACTGCCTTTATAGCTCAGGGATTTCTACAATAAACCTTTCTTTGTTTGTCTTGTTTATCATCACAAAACCCAGAGCTTTTTCTTTTTTCATCCTTATATCAGGTGATCATCTAAGCATCATTTTTAAATCTCCACATGTGGAACAAGTTTATTACAGAGAGCAGCATCGTGTCATTTGGCTGCAGAGTAATAAAACCCATTTTAATGAAATGCTCAGATTGCATCTGTTTATATTCAGGAATAAAGTAGCTTAATATAAGACTTGTTTTGCACATGAATTAAAAAGGATGTGAGATTGTTTCCCTTTTATTAACTTTGAGAGAACAAAGGAAGAAAAGTTGTTTTATTCTGATTATTTCATTTTCTCTAACAGCTTTGTTTTTAGATACGCTTCATTTATCTCAATATTTGTCCTTTTTATTGTCTCATTGTGAGAGCAACAACTAAACTAATCCATCCACTTCATCAACACATTTAAAAGCAAGATTTAATAAGTGAGTCTTTGATTTTACACACATATGAGCCATTACTCATGATGGTCCACAAAACGACTCCCTCTCATGCTCCTTTTTCTAAACTGTACATTTAATACAGTAATAATAACTTTAATTGATGTATAAAAGGAGAATCATTCAGCATGCTGAACCACTAAAAGCCTCATAAACCGGCTGCAAACATAATCTACAAGTCGCAGAGAGCCTGTTTATAATTAGCTGTTTTCTCCTTCTGTTTGTGGAATTCATCATCACAGTTATGTTTCTTTGTCAAAATGATGAACTAAAGACTGAGTTAATTATATTTCTCTGTAGTACGCAGGAAGCATCTGTACATACGAGTGTGAGTGGAGTTTTAACCATCTGTTGTTCATCATCAGAGCAGAAGCACCTGATGCCAGAATGACCCCATGTGTTACAGGAAGCCACATTACTGCTCATATATTAACATTCCTGGAGTGTAACTCAACTATTTATTTCTGTATGTGCTCATTGCTCGTAAGAAGAAATATTGTTGGCATCCATAGTAAACTACGACCACGTATTAGGGCCAAGTATGAAAAAAAAATATGGACCCAGGGAAGGGGGGAAATATTTCGAGAAAAAGTCACAAATTTATGAGATTATGGGTGGCAAATCTACGAGAAGAAAGAAGCAGATTTACGAGATTGAAAATGATATTTGCGAGAAAAAAGTAGCAGATTTATGAGATTAAAAGTGGCAAATCTGCGACAAAAAACCCCACAAATTTACGACATTAAAAGTGACAAATCTGCGACAAAAAAGTTGCAGATTTACGAATTAAAAGAGGGGAATCTGCAAGAAAAGTGTCACATTTAAGAGATTAAAAGTGACAAATCTACGAGGAGAAAGTAGCAGATTGACGAGATTGAAAATGACATTTGCGAGAAAAAAGTAGCAGATTTACGAGATTAAAAGTGGCAAATCTGCGAGAAAAAAGACACAAATTTACGACATTAAAAGTGAAAAGTCTGCGAGAAAAAAACAGATTTACGAGATTAAAAATGGCAAATCTGCAAGAAAAAGTAGCAGATTTAAGATAGTAAAAGTGGCAAATCTGCGAGAAAAAAGTAGCCGATTTTTTAGATTAAAGTGGCAAATCTGCTAGAAAAAAGTCACAGATTTACTAGATTACAGTGGTGCATGAAGACATGTTTTTCCAAACATAAGTCTATGGAAAACAGTCACATGACGGACCTGGAAATTGTATTTCCACCATTTGGCTTCTTTGTCAAATTGTTCTCAAAGCCCGGCGGTGAAGCTGCAGGGGGAATATCGGGAAGCTGCTGCTACAACTCTACGTCTTCTTGTGTGCTGCAGAGATCAATAACTCACATCCTCATATAACGCAGAAACCCCTGATGTGCATTGAAGTAACTGTGAATATGAGTTGATGCATTCAGCTTCACAGCAATCGAGGCCAAACCTGCTGCTGCGTGTGTGATGCAGCGCTGCATGTGCATCAGTGTGGAGCTTCATCAACATGCATATTGATCGCGTCCATTGGCAGCTCTCACTTCTCATTAAGTCGCAGGCATCCATCACTGAGTGCCGCGGTCTGAGGACTTCAGGGGCCCGGGACTCCTTACTCCGAGTGAGTCGCAGAATTGATCCGGATTAAATCTGAGTGAATGCATAAAGATTGTGTGATTGTGTGTGTTTGGTATTTATGGAATGCATATTAAATATACGCAGCTGTGTCTGCAGGGAGCTTCAGCAGCAGCTGCTTTAAGCCTGTTTGTCCCTTTGTAACATCAGGTTCCAGTGGATTTCTGATCTTTCTGTGGATTTGATGTGTGTGTAGGATTATACATTGACAGGTTAACACTGTTGCAGCTGTGGGTGAATTGGTGATTTTACATTAAAATAAGCATCTTTCTGTAGTTTTCTTACGGCAACCTTTCGAGTGTGTAACGTTTCTCTCTCCCAGTGTCAGAGTTCAGATAAGCTGTTATGGAAAATGGATGAAAGATTTAATGTATGTTGACATGTAGACAGTGCAATTGGTTTGCCTCCTCCAGAAATAAACCGCCCATTTAAAAAAGAAATATAAAACTTCAAACCAGCTGATAATAAAGCAGGATTTAGATTTTTAATTTTTGTTATTTTTTTCTTAGCTTTCTTATTATTATTATTATTATTTTATTTTTTTTAATAAAAAATATAAACCATAAACTATTACTCAATTGCTTAATGCTCCTGAATGTTTAATTTTAGTAAATTAAATGTAAAAATGAGGTAAAAATCCACATTATATTGCAATATTGTAAAGCTTTAAATTGAATGTAAGAAAAAAAATCAAAAATGTTTTAAAAAACCTTTAGTTATACAGCATATATATATTTTTAAACAGAGATAGTTACTGTATATTTTCTGTAAAATAACTTACAGTTGTTAACATTTGACTGAAGTGTTTTTTGGCAACTTTTGCTACCAGACTTTTTACAATTTTTTACCATTTTTTGCTGTTTTTTTACAGTGTACTTTAGGTCAAAATCTACCGTATATCCAGGATCTAATAGTGTCTCCTGGAGAAGAAAAATCATCCAAAAAAAATAAAATAAAATCAGCATTCAGTCTTATAAGTGTCACTGAAATAGTGAGAAAGATGCTTTTCAGATCCAAATTCCCCACGAGAACAGACTCATTATCTCCGTGTGAGATTAATAACAGATAAACTAACATTAATCTGCGGTTGTCATGACGACACAGAGGTTCCTCTCTGTCCTCAGAGCCTCTTGTCCTCACTCGCCTCGTCGTTTCTGGCCTCTGTCCACACCTCCCGTCGCTCCGGCCTCCCACTCCAACTTTTTCACCAAATCAACCCCTAAATTCTCCAACTCCCCCCTCACTCACTCTCTCTCCCTCCCTTTGATGTAGAGGACCGTCTGTGTGCAGGCCAATCCCTCGGCCATTGATTGTAAATGTCCCGCTCGCTCACAGAGCACAGTCAGCGTTTTCGGAGATGATCGGCTGCTCCTGTGGGTCGTAGATCAAACGCAGGCGGCTCCGCTCGTCACGGTGCAGCTCATAAACTTCCACCTCGTGGACGAGCTGCAGGGACGCTTTGTTGCATTCACATATTTGTATCTGTTTGATTAGAAAATATGATAAATCTGTGATGTTAAGATGCATTTTCACCCCCCTGATGTCCTGACAGTGAAACTCTCTCCTCTGTTTTCTGTCTTGTGCTAAACTTTTGTAACATTTCTTTAAAGTTTCCTTCTTCTTCTTTGTTTGAGGCCACATTGATGCCACATTTATGATTGTTTTGTAGCCATTTTTAATTGTTTTGCATCTTTATATGGTGGTTTAGCAACAACTTTTAGTCGTTTTGCATCTTTTTTGGTGGTTTAGCAACTATTTTTAGTTGTTTTGCGTGTTTTTATTGTGGTTTTACAACAATTTTAAGTCATTTTGCTTCTTTATATGATTGTTTTGTAGCTATTTTTTGTTGTTTTGCATCTTTTTATGGTGGTTTTGCAACTATTTTTAATTGTGTTGTATCTTTTTTTGTGGTTCTGCACCTTTTTTCAGTCGCTTTGCGTCTGTTTATGGTAGTTGCAACAATTTTTAGTGGCTTTGCATCTTAATGGGGGTTTTGCAACTATTTCTTCATCGCTTTATGCCTTTTTATGGTGGTACTGGATCTTTTTCACACCCCTGATGTCCTGACAGTGAAACTCTCTCCTCCTATTTTCTGTCTTGTGCTAAACTTTTCTAACATTTCTTTAAAGTTTTCTTCTTTGTTTGAGGCCACATTGATTGTCTGTTGTTCAGGGTTCAAGGCTTTAGCTTCCACCGGGGACACCGAGGTCACGTCCGCTTGATTGTTCCTGAGAATTTGTGGCTGCAACTAACAATTATTTCCATATTGATTATTCTGCTGAGCCTCTTTGAAGCTCGTCCTCAGCGTGTAACACGGCCTGCTGTGACCTCTGAGATAATCACAGCCTCGTGAAACTTTACAGCCACAAGCTGCAGACCGGGAGCGTTCAGGGGATGTCATGCAAAATGCTAAACTATTACAGAAAAAATTGCAGAAAAGATGGTTTTTCACAGCATGGATTTTTCTTTGTTGTTCCCCAAAGTCTTGGTTTCTTATTGTGGTATTTTGTTTGGACTTTTGACCATTTTTATCAATTCTCAAGTGTTTATAAATTGTTATATTTTGCACCAAATCTGTATAACAAATGGCAGCAGCCCAAACATTTCTGGAACAACTTATGAGACATAATTGAGCAATGAAATGGTCATTAGCCACTTTATTAGGTACACCTGTTAAACTGCTCGTTAACACATCAGCCAATCACATCGCAGCGAAGATGGTGAAGACGAGCTGCTGGAGTTTAAACTGAGCGTCAGAATGAGGAAGAAAGGAGATGAAAGTGACTCTGAACGTGGCCGACAGGCTGATCACACACAACCATCTCAGGGTTACTTAGATGGTCCGAAAAAGAGAAAATATCCAGTGAGCCGTTGAGGTCAGAGGTCAGAGGTTCGAGATGATAGAAAGACGACAGTAACTCGTTACAACCAAGACGAGCATCTCTGAACACACAAAACTCAGGCTACAGTTTGCACAGACTCACTAAAAAAATTGACAAAAGAAGATTGGAAAAACTGATGCAATGAGTCTCGATTTCTGCTACGACGTTCAGACGGTCGGGTCAGAATTTGGCATAAACAACAGTCCCCAGATCTCCGTCCTCTGGGAAACAGGAGGTTTGAATCATGGAGCTGACAAATCTGCAGCAACTGTGTGATGATATCACGTCAATATGGACCCAAACCTCTGAGTTTCCAGCACCTCCTTGGATCTATCATGAAGAATTAAAGTCAAACCTGGTACCAGCAAGATGCACTTAATGTACACTTATATCCCAAAGATCTGAAACTCTGAAACGTCTGAACGCTGAGGGAGCTACTATTAATAACACAGAATAATAAGGTTAAAATACATTTAGTGTTTGTTTTTGTCGAGATGTTTTACCTCCTAGAAACGCTGTTTGCAGAGCTCTCTGCTGAAGATTATTTGAAGCAATTTAACGCTGCTGAACGTCCATTTTTTATCACCACGATAACAGAACAGTGGCAGGTTTGTCAACTGTTTGGAAATGGCAAAACAATTTTAAACAATTTGAATGTTTAAACAAATCAAAGGTAGCAGCAGACCGCTCACTAACAGCTCGGCGTGGTCGGACGCTCTGATTCAACATCACAGCTTGCGAGATACAGTTTCTAACAAATCCCGGTGTTCCTCGGGGAGTTTGCTCCGGGGATGGTGAGTGTTTTCCAATAACAAAAATGCATTTACTGCTCCGTGTTGGGAGGAACTACACAACAGCAGAACAACACGCTCAATTTCACACATATACTGTGTGAATCCTGCAGGGAAAACTGCTCCTGAAATAGCCGCTCTCTCCTCTGATCCTACACATTTTCCCTCCCTGAGTGAAGCTCTGTAGGTAGATGCTTACTCATACCACACACACACACACATGTGTGTGTCTGTGTGTGTGTGTGAAGGCTGTTTTTTTTTTTACAAGCAGTGATTTTTTCTGCTTTGTAAATCAGTTTAGCAGTAACAGGATCATTAGATACTAAACACAGTGGGTTAGAAAATGGGCAGCTACACAAAATATCAATTTCTCATTATTTCTTTTATGTTTTTAATTATAATATGTAGATTATTTGATTAAAAAAAAGGATGTTTTGATGAAACAGTAATGCAGAATGTTGATGTGCAGTGATGTCTCTCAGAGCAGTAAATGTTTGACAGATATTGAGTTTGCACACGTAGCAGTAATTGCATATTTCATGCATTTTTTCCATTTCATCCCTTTTATGAAAAGCGTTTCCAGACTTTAATTGGTCCGTCCAAGAAATCCTTTTAGTCTAAAGCTTTCAGAGTGAATTTCAAGGCCGTGGGAGTTAAAATTCACCGCTCTGCTTGCATAATTTCAGGGTCTGAACTCAAATTAGATCCAAGATTCCTCTTTGACCCGCTCGGATCTCTAAACACCAACATGTGCTGGCATCCATCTGTCCGTTCACGCTCGGAGGCTCCGCCCACACGTCTCCACGGTGACGAGTGGGCTGCAAATGTCATCATCAGCGTTGCACATAAGTAAACATCTTCATCAATCATGGCGCCTGTCAGAACTGGAGTAATGGGTTTTCACACAGCAGTGGCCCGGTACTCGGGTGAGAAATATCAATAAGTTTGAGCTGAGACAGTCAATCATTATCTTTACTTATGATGAGACGACGCGCCGCCGGGCACAGACACGACACAGCAGCAGCACACACAGACACAGGACAGACCAACTCTGTTTTAGACATTTTACATCCCTTGGTAGCTCTTTTATGTCATTTTGGGTGCCTTTAAAGTCATTTTGCAGCTATTTCTATTCCATTTAGCATCTTTTAATGGTGGCTTTGCAACAATTTTCAGTCACTTTGCATCGTTTTATGGCTGTTTTGTAGCTGTTAATTGTTTTGCATCTTTTTTTGGTGGTTTTGTAACTACTTTTAGTTGTTTTGCATCTTTTTTGGTGGTTTTGCAACTTTTTTCTGTCGCTTTGCATGTTTTTATTGTGGTTTTACAACTATTTTTAGTCATTTTGCATCTTTGCATCATTGTTTCGTAGCTATTTTTAATTGTTTGCATCTTTTTATGGTTTTTCGTGGTGGTTTTGCAACAATTTTTAGTGGCTTTGCATCTTTAGGGTGATTTTGTAACTATTTTTAATCTCTATTTGTTTTTATGGGGGTTTTGCAACTATTTCTTCATCACTTTATGCCTTTTTATGGTGGTACTGGATCTTTTTTTAAATCGCCTTGCATCTTTTTATGTTGGTTCTGCATCTATTTTAGGTCGCTGTGTTTGTCTTTGTGATTGCTTTATATCTCTCTGAGGTAACTTTGGGTCGTTTGTACTCGTTTTGTGTCTCTTTGTGCTCATTTTACATCTCTGCCCTGACCTGGCTCTGTTCCCGGTAGGCCCATTCAGTAATCCGTCCATGCTGCTTTCTGTGTTTATTTGTGTGGTGTAGTATTATTTATATAGAGTCAGCAACCAAAGCATCAAAACATTTGCGAAAAGAGGAGCTACAAATCCCAGGTTTCTGTTTCTCTGTCTGAAAATAGCACAAAGCATGAGTCACCTCTCCTGCTGTTTGTGATGAGCACAGACACAGACTTTCTCTGTAATCTTCTCCTGAATCTGTTTAATCCCTCACCGTGGATATACACTTGAAATACTTACACTGGCAGAACTGTCTGCTCACACAGACCAGGATCAGAGTGCTGGTGCATGTGGAGGACAGGATGGGATTTAGTCAGAATATTAATGTGATGCCGTATCGATTCCTGGCTGAGGTGAAACTCTCTTGAGTTTGCTGTTGGGCAGCGGGGGTCAGAGGTCAGAGTCCTGGTGGTGGATGTTTAGCCAACACACAGCTGGATTTGTTTGGATGATTACAACTGCAGCGGATTAAAGCATCAAGATTTAACAATGAAATTCACATTGTTTTGCCTTATCTGCTGCTTGTAACCAAGGCGAGTAAATAAGATTCGTCACGTGGCAGCAGAGCGGCTCTGACGTCAGTCAGCTGGATTCAGATGAGACCGATTAGAGCAATATATTGATTCGATTGATCGGTCCTGACTGCTTAAACATGTCGATAACAATTAGACGCTCCTCATCAGTCACATCCTCCTTAAGATGAACTTTAATAACCCTGATTTTTTCTTTACCCTGGAAATGCACCAAGCAGCGCCAGGTAATGTTTAATGAAAGCTTTTGGCTTTTTAATCCTCAGACGATGTTCAGCCAAGAGCGAAAATTAGGACAATTTGATTTTTGGTCCTAAAGGCCGACCAATCAGTAAACAGTCCTGTGACCATTTTTTGTCTTTAAATACTTTGTTTGTTGGGTTTTGCAAGAACCATACAAAAAAAATGTTTTTCATAAAACTCAACTCAACTCAATTTTTCTGCAAGAAAACTGACTTCACTTCAGTTTCGTTCATTTACTGAATACATTGAATATACTGTTCATTCACTCTTCTGCTGCAGACTTTTTTTGCTTTCTTA
>CAFUXE010000343.1:438640-451545 GCA_903364295.1 Serranus cabrilla
AGAATTTTATAAGCAGCCTGTTAAACCAGAGCTTTGTGGGTTTAAGGAAACTTTTTTTAAAGTCCAGAAACTTCTACGTGAACTGGCATAAAAATAGATAAATAGACAAAACAAGAGACATTAATCGAAGAAACTACACTGTGACCAAGACATCTTTTTCTTTCTTTGTGCTTACTGTGTAAATCTGCTGCTGTATATTGGCTTCGTCTGCTGTCAGCTGACACACAGACGCATCGATCAAACCATCCTGTGTGTGAAGTGGTTGATATTAAAGCAAGTTTAACAAATCCACATTGATCGCCTCCTCTTGTTGTTGTCAGTTTTTATTTGTAAACTCTCTGTTGTGTGTCTGTGTGATTCTCCCTCCACTAGAAACATCTTTCTGTCTTTGCACTGCGTGATTACTTTTTAATATTTCACTTTAAAAGAAAGCGCTGTCTCTCTCAGGGGCTTATTTTAAAACACAGTTTGACAGATGAAGATATTTTTCAGAAATGCAGGTGTTTGTGTTGTGCTGTGAGCCAGCAGCGCCCTCCAGAGGACAGAAGGTGTAATTACCAAAAATAAATCCCACAATGATTGATGGCTCCATGCACATAAATTGGCATTAGCAGAAGGTTCACGACAGGCGTCTACATTAGCGTTTACATTCAATGTAGCAGGTGGTCAGACTGAGGAAAACAAAGCCAAATTAACCTGGTTGTTCCTGCTATTAACAAACAGTTCATCATCCCTGATCCAGGTTCAATATGAGGCCATTCATATTTAAGAAAAATGCAAAACTTAAACAAAAAACCTGCTAAAATAATGGCAGGTTTAAATCTAGATCTATCTATCTAAGTAGTACATGTCTCTATTTACTTCAAATGTTTTTTATTTCTATTTTACATACCTCTAGAAGACTGGTTGCATTTTTATATTGTAGTAGTATATTTAGTGTAGTTTTTTTTTTATCTTTATGTTATTTATAGACCTACTCGATTTCTTATACAGCAGCAAAAAAAAAAAAAACATTTTTCAAGAAAAGATTCTGATGTCAGTATTTTACTCCAATACTCAGGAACAAACAAAATACAAAACCAGGGGCCTCTTGAAGTCTGTTGGTCCAGACGGTTGCCTGCCGATAGATAATCCAACCTAAAAAAAAAAAAAAGTGTACAAATGGCCTTTAATAAATATACAATAATTAAATACAATTTTGATCAGATGATCTCTAGTGGGATGATCTCTAGTGGGCATATATTATCATTTGAAACATTTCAGACTATAAATTATTCATCTGTAAATAGAAAAAAACATCTGAACATCTGGTAGTTTACCCTAATGCTTTTAAAAAAGTGATATCAAAACACACTTTAATGTGAGGGTTCAAGCTTTCTTTTCTTTACTAAACTTTCCTTGAGTTTTAACTTCTATTTATTTTTGTACTTTACTGGAAATTGTTGGGCATATTTCATTCCACTTAAGTAGTGGTTTCCTGTTTCCTGCTGTAATGGACATAAATAAAACATAGTAATTGATTTAGATAAAAGGATATGGACTTTGAAATCCCAACCCTATTAGTTTGTTATTCTATATTTACTCCCTGTTAGAGATATTATAGATAGATAGATAGATAGATAGATAGATAGATAGATAGATAGATAGATAGATAGATAGATAGATAGATAGATAGATAGATTAAATGTTATGTACATTACATGTTTTGTTGCTTGCTCTTTGAAACAAAATACAAATCTGTTTGGAGGGCGCGGCTGAGCGTGCCATAATCACGTGGCGACTCTGACGTCATCTCAGAGTCTCTTCCGGGTGTTTTCTGTCAGCTGCTGTTGAGAGCGAGCTAACGCTATTCTTGAAGTTTTAAAGCCTTAATTTTAGTTCTTTTGCCAAAATGAACCGAATATTTGGCATGGGAAAACCCAAAGCCCCCCCACCGAACCTATCGGACTGCATAGGAAACGTAAGTATGATCCGGAAATAACTTTTTAAACGCTGTCTCGAACAAAGTAAACAACGGCCGAACCTTCTAGCTAACTGTTAGCTAACCGTTGGCTAACTTTTATGGCCAGAAAAAACGCCAACGTTTGCCATATTCAGCTGCCATATTGTAATTTTACACAACGTTAGTATTTAATAGTTGCTGCATTATTAGTAGCAGCCTGGATTGTCCAATTGGGAGTTTTTATATAACAATATGTCGACAGTTTCGATCGATAACTAAGGCGTCCAAACAAAACAATCGGCTCATCTGTTCAGGTTATGAATCAGCATTATGTCATTTTGAGCGTGATGTCAGCGGTTAATTGTTTAGTTGTGATTGTCTCCTTGTCAAATAACAAACATAATAGCATTTTGTAATAAAAGCTATTTATTATGGTCAGTGGTGGAATGTAACTAAGTAAATGTACTCAAGTACTGCACATAACTACACCTTTAAGGTACCTTTTTGAGTATTTCCATTTATGTAACTTTATATTTTCTACCTCACCAAATTTTAGAGGCAGATATTTTACTTTTTACGTTCATTTTCAGGTTAAGATTTAACATGACGGTGGTGAAATGCTGCCTACATAAATGCATAATTAACACTGATCCAATAATATATTAAGAATATATATACATCCGTATTTTTGCTTTTGATACTTTAAGTACATTTTGATGCTGATACTTTTGTACTTTTACTGAAGTACGTTTTAAATGCAGGGCTTTAACTTGTAGTGGATTAATTTCCCAGTGTGATATTAGTACTTTTACCTAAGTAAGGGATCTGAATACTTCTTCCACCACTGCTTATGGCCTGTCTCATTCAATGAAAAGTCACTTGCAACTTGAAGAAGCACTGAGGTCATGAATAGTATTAACATTACGAATGTGTATATACGATACAATCTAATAAAGAAGGAAAATTACACCTTTAAGCTTTGTGGAGTTATTTTTATACGTACTGATTTGCAGAGACAGACAGATTATTGAAGTTTATTTATCCCAATTCTATCTTTACAGTTATCAATATCTATTTTATTTAAAGTCATATTCTTGTTTATTTGTGTACCATCATGTTTATTATTATGTTTGTCAACAAAGAGTGGGGGGAAATGTGGCAGAAACCGCACTGCTCTCCCAGTGAAATGGCTGACATCAACCAGTTATACAGGTTTTTTGTATGGACTGAGCTATTCTTAGCTAACTGGGGTGGAGGAAGAAAAGAGGATGTGTTTAATGGTGCTCAGTAGCTTCAACTGAGCTTCTGTGCATCTATGTACTTAAAGAGAAAGCCTTCTATGTAATTGTTTATTCAGCAAGTTATTGATCAGAAGTTGATGTCCTGATCTCTTCTCTCTTTTTACTTGAAGGTTGATTCTCGTTCCGAGTCGGTTGACAAGAAGATTGCCAGACTAGATGCTGAACTTATGAAATACAAGGAGCAGATGAAAAAGATGAGAGATGGGCCCTCAAAGGTGAGATTTATTATCCATTGCTGCTTTAAGACAAGGAACAGCATAATATGATCTTCTGTGTGAACTGTGAAGCCTTTTAGGGTGCTGCCAGCCATGGACAAGTTCAATTCACATGTCTGTATAAAGTGAGCATTCCCAAAATGAATGTATTCTCCTCCTTTACTTTTATATGCTATAAAATAGTTTATAATCAGTATTATAAAAATATAATATCCTTCAGTATCATAAGATATGATATGAAAAGCCATGGCAGATTATGAAGGCAAGGAGTGGAGTAATTTCCCAGTGTGGTATTAATACTTTTTCTGTAAAACTCTATTTTTATTTAATAAAAGCAGTCAGACTTCACCAGAACCAGGCACCTTAACTTTCTCAACAAAATACTGTTTTATTAAAACAGGAAATATCTGATCATAGAATATGTAAAATTATATAAACAAATAAACAGTGTCTGATCATCAGTTGGTATCATTTGTTAAGTATTCTCATTCTTTTTTTACATTTACCAGAACATGGTCAAACAAAAGGCTATGAGAGTCCTGAAGCAGAAGCGAATGTAAGTACTTTTAATTTCCAGAAAATAACCTTAAATGCTTCAAAGGTTTTACTTATCGACCACCGTTATTCTCTGCTGTGAAAGTTTAACTTTGTATAATCGTTATGACTTGCAGGTATGAGAGCCAGAGAGACAACCTCATGCAGCAGTCGTTCAACATGGAACAAGCAAACTACACAATCCAGACCCTGAAAGACACCAAAACCACAGTAAGATAGTAAATTATCATCACCATAAAGTAAAGTAAAGTAAAAGTGGCTTTCTGCTAAAATGTACCTTTTCCCTTTAGGTTGATGCCATGAAGACCGGCCTCAAAGAAATGAAGAAAGCCTACAAGCATGTGAAAATTGATCAGATTGAGGTATTTGTTGTTTTGTTTTTTGACATGTTTACTCTGATGGAGAGCCATAGTCACCATCTGATGTTGGTTATATCCAAGATAAATGATATCAGTAGATAATTATGTAGATACTAAAAGATAAAACTCTTCTAATCTCCTCATATGATCATGAACTAGAAATGTTTGAGGAGAACCACGGCATTCAGCTAAGTCTTTCTTACATAACCTACGGATTAAATGCAGACGCTTAAACATTTTTTATTTCTTTTAATATTCAGGACCTTCAAGATGATCTCTCCGACATGATGGAGGACGCCAACGACATCCAGGAGGCGCTGGGCAGAAGCTACGGCACGCCTGAGATTGATGACGCCGACTTGGAAGCAGGTCAGTAAAAATACTTTGAGGATTTGTCTTGTGATGTTATATTTAATATATCACTGAGGCCGGAGTCGGCCCATGTACCCTGTGATCCTGCTTATAAACAGGTGAAAGCATTTACAGTAATATCTCCCACTGAAGATAACCTCAGCCACTGTGTCTGCTGTATTGTTGAATGCAGTAAGTTACAAGTTATGATTGGACAAGCAACATTTGTGTAGCACCACCTAGTGGTCTTTTTGAATGAAACTTTGAGGTTATGCTTCAGGTACAACCTTGATTCCATAAAAATTATGACCTTGTGTAAAAAAATTAATTAACCTGGTAGAGCACACGCCACAGAGGCTTTGTAAGCAGGCAGCCCAGGTTTGAATCCGACTCTGAGTCCTTTCCCGCATGTCGTCCCCTTTCACTCTGTATCTCTCACTATTAATAAAGCCTTGAAATGGCCAAAAAAATATATTTGGAAAACAAAAGGATGCACCAAATTCTGAAAGACTGTTTACTTAGAAATAACAAAACGTTCTCAGTTTGAACTGAACATAATAAACACTAAATGTGTAGTCTTTAATTGAATATGTCAAAAAAGGATTAGCAAATTATTGTATCGTTTTGTGTTCAGATTCACTTAATTGTCATTTCCAAGTATTTTCATTCACAAGAAATGAAATACTGTTCCTCCCCAGCTCCAATCAGTCCATTTAAAGACATGAATACGTTTTAAATTGTCCATCCCGAAAGTAAAATTTGGAAACCTTCCAGACAGTTAAGTAGCAGAGCGGACACATTAAAACCATGATAGTTAGCAGCAGAAGACGTACCTCAGTGTTTTAGACAACACCCCAAGTTTTGGAATCAGTTGTACTTACGCAGGCTCCTAATTATTGACTCAGTGGTTGTGGAGTGAGGTCTATGAATGTGCTGAGCCACAACTTTCTAAAGGGTTATTGATAAATAACTTCAGAATAATAACTTATGTGTATAAAGCGCCTCTCAAGAAATCCAAGGACACTTATGTTGTTGCTGAGACGCTTTGTTCACATGTGGTCAGAGTGCCGTTTACTGTCTGTGTGTCCACAGAGCTGGATGCTTTGGGAGATGAGCTCCTTATGGATGACGACAGCTCCTACCTGGATGAGGCTTCAGCTCCGTCCATCCCAGAGGGCGTGCCTGGCGAGAAGTCCACCAACAGGGTAAATCACAGTTTTAAGATTTATATTTTTGGTGTTTTTTCCATCAGTTTAAAGAGTTCTTCCAATAACACACATCTTCATGTGTGTTTTTCAGGATGGTGTCCTGGTGGACGAGTTTGGCCTTCCTCAGATTCCTGCCACATAAAGGAGGCGTCGGGACGCCTGTGCTAGTTTTACATGTATCATAGCCTTTTGTATTTATCCAACTGACACTCCGTGCCTTAGGGTGCAGCATCAGAAACCAAAGCATCTTCTGTCCAGTGAATGACTATTTAAATCAGGTATCTTTAATCAAAAGTTGGGATTGCGAGTGAGCTCGAATCATGTGTATCTGAGGTGATTGTTAGAATTGGGATTCTCTTAACTTTGTACAGTTTCTGCCAAGAACAAAATAAATTATATTTTTCAAACCATACACTGGAGTCAAAAGCAATTTGTACAAAAGTGACTTTATTGCAAAGTGAAATAATTGCTTAATCAATAATTTAAACATTTCTGAAAAAATAAATAGATTTCTTGAAACAGTCCTGATGTCTCTCCTACTGTATCATCACCAGCTCAGCCTGTACGATTGAGGGAAAATCTTTTTATGCAGATACTCCACAGCGCTGGTTCTGTTTTGCAGTTTATCATATTCATAGTAAGGAATCTGGAAAAAAACAAAAGAAATCCCGTCAGTTATTTAAAAAATCAAAGTCCTGTGCTCATTATATTTTATGTACTACTATTCAATAAACAGTTTGAGTTGAATCATGTCGAAGTAACCATCCCTAATTTTCTTATATATATGTCAACAGTTTCCCATTTAAAATGTTTGTAATTTAGACCATAAAATAGTCCTTCCTGGGGGAAATATACAGTTCTTCCCCAAAGATAATGTTAGACAAAATATTCGGACACAGTTTTCAATGCTGGATCGAATAACTTTTAGATGTAAGCGAGTTAAAGTGATACTACACAGAATCAAAATGTGGTTGCAAAAAAGTGGAAAATATTGAAGATATTATTTGAAAATTAAATATATTTTTTTACTAAATTTGTTACTTTTCACAAGAATACATGATGGAAATTATCCAACACAGTCTGGAGAAAAATAAACACTTGGTGAAGCACAGAATTCACACAAATGACTTAAAAACTATTATATTTAACCCAAACTTTAAAAAATAAGTTTGTCTTTAAAAAAAATATTTGGAGGACTGATTTTGCAAGGTCTTAAAAAGTTCCTTTTTTTTTCTTCTGAGAAATCCATGACACAAACAGGAGGTGTTGTGAGTTTTGTTATGGAACGACATAAACAAGAAGATAAGAATCTGACCTGAACAACTTCGTATCCCAGAAGCCTCAGGTGTCGCTGCTTGATGGCTTCTTTTCCAAGTAGCTGCCTGGTGTTTGTGGTGAACCTCTTCTGTCCGTCGATACAAAGAGCGATCCTGCAGCACATCAAACGACCCAGTGAACTCAGCTTTAACACTCAAACTTTTACATTTGGTCAATAAAATGTGTTATTGTACATCAAACTATTTACCTTTTGTATACTTCATCTGTGTGGCTGGCGGGCAGCACATAATCTTCTTCATCCAGTTTTATCTCCACATCTACAAGAACATAAAAGCGTTAAGTCTTTGTAGGCAGACGACAGGAAGCACTCAGGAGATACACAGCGGTTATCTTACCGAGTGTGTAGCAGTACGGCGTCAGAACTTTGGATCCAAAGTATGAACGAGCCCCGAGCAAATCCACCAGTCCGGTTTTCACAGAGTTGTACAGGTGTGTGTCCACCGGCGTCTCCAGGGAGCGTCCGGGCATGAGGAAAGACTTGACGCGGTACTTGGGAAGGAGCCTGGGGCCCTGAAGCAACAAATACATTCACTGCAGCAGAATAACAGACCAAAACAACAAAATTCCAAGAAATCGGCAGTGAAGTCGGATGTTAAAGATCTGCTTTCTTTTCAGCTTTTAAGAATAAAAGCACAAGGACCTCGGTGCTAAACTACTTATCATGGGGCAATTAAGCATCTTCAAAAGAATAATTATTTAGAATAATCTCAAATTTTGGCTTCCAAGAATTAGGAAAACAAGCTATTCAAGACTGCTTTTAATGTTTTGTATAATTAATCTCCTGTTTACATTTAGTAACTAACAAGAAAACTAAAAAATCTATTTTTATGTATCAATACTGAATATTTATGTAGTAGTTTTCAGAAGTCTGTGGTGGCACACTAACATTACAACATAGTTTATTTTGATTAATCAAAGGATTTAGATGTTTTCTTATGTTATATTGTATTTTATATTTATTTAAGTTCAAGAAAACCCACAGTTAAAAGCGGCAAGTTTTTCTTTAAAAGTTCAATAAATACATCTTGTTTTCAAATAGTGTTAAATAATAAATGTATTAAATTCATTTACAAAACTGAGACACAAAGAACAGGTTGAAATTTCATTTGGGACAGGTAGAGAGACGGGCGTACAGGTTTTGTCACATAACTGGAATGCATTGAACATACTGATGAAATGGTAAGTAACAGGGTGTGTATTCAAGTTTGCGGCTCTCTCATGTTATACATATCTAACACTGTTCTACATGTTTACCTGATAGGAAGGACACTCCAACTTCAAAGTCATGTAGAGCTGGGTCAGCTGTGCCAGGACAACCCGGTCCATTCCTGTGCCCTCCTCTGAAACAGTAAAAATTAAATTTTTAGTTAAATGTTTGTATCTTTACAGCCCAACTCCACAAATCTGTCTCAAGAGGAAAAACTTGTGAAAAAGGCATTCATGGATCATCAAGTTTTACCTTGCAGTTGCTGCAGGAAGTAACTGCTGAAAACTTTGGATGCAAAGTTAACAGGGAACCTCTCCACCAGGGTGCAGGAGTGGAGCAAGTTGAGCAGCGTTCTGGGCTGGAACTGTGAAAAGCGCGTGCGCAGGATGGTTTCAACCTTCCTGAACACCTCGCCAGCATTTGGAGGAAGGTAGCCGAGCTTCCCGAGCGCCATGATCTGCCTGGTCACCTGGCTGGTGCTGTAGTCGTCTGCTCTGTACACAAAGCTCTCTGCAACAGCGTTCAACACAGGCGGTGACAGGATGTTCCTCCGGCCAAAGAACTGCATCACCTTTGTAACTGTCTCTGGGTGGGAAGTGAAGGCCATTGTGGGCACGTACCTCTCCATCGCCTCCACAAAGTAGTGATCGCTGTGACCAAAGTGCATCAGGGCCCCGAGCACAGCGGTGAGATCCTGATCTGTGAAGTGAGGTACATGTCGTACGGCCTGCTTACACAGATTGATCACAAGAGGCATAGCCTGCATCTGGTTCAAGGTCACAAGAGCACCAAGCAGACCGCTGACAGCAGGCGGATCCATGCGGGAGGTGACTGTCAGAGCGTGGGTGTGCATGGCATTCAGCAGGTTCCTGTACTTTCCATCTTCCCCCAAGGCACCTTGTAGAAATCTATAAGCAGCAACGAGATCTGCGAGGCTCCACTGGGCCGGATTCTGCTTCTTAATTTGATCCATCACCTGCTCCAGCATCACACAGCCGGGACCCTCCATAGACAGCATGGCCTGGCCCAGGGCACACAGCTGCCCCACACTCATCTGCCCTCTGTCCAACCTCTCCTGGCTCTCAGACACCAGCCGCACCATCAGCGTGCTCCAAGGATCCAAGAAGAGGCGAGTGCAAGCCAGGAGAGCTGACACCAGCCCGGCGTCTGTCAGCCGCCCAGAGTCCTGCTCCAGCTGGAAGCACAGAGCTTTGATTGTGTCCTTGTCCAGCACTGTGGGGTCCCTCAGAGCGTGACCCTCCTGCTCCAGGTCGGCAACACGGTGCAGTACAGCTGCAGCCATGGTGTCAGACATCATCTCCACTGAGCGCAGCAGTGAGAAGACCTGTCGGGACGAGGAGCAGCTCTCGAGACGCTGTTGGAAAGCCTGCTCCTCTGCAGCTGTGGGTCGGTGCAGCTGGGTCAGACGGAACCGAAGCCCCGAGTCTCTGTGGAGTCCAACAGAGCTGCTGGCGACGAAGGACGGCTCCCTGACGATGGTAGCCAGGCTCCTTACCGGACGGAGCTTCCTGCAGCCCTTCCTCCGGAGGCAGCCGCCGGCTGCGGCACACGGGCAGGCGGAACATAAGGGTCGACCTCCGCTGCTTGTAGACAGGACTCTGGTGGTGCAGGCGAGTCCAACAGGGGGGTAACGTGGACTCCCAAAGTGCCTGAGCAGCGGAAATATCTGGATTAGCCTCAGAGCCATGAGCCCGCATCAGGACACCTCAGACCCAGCTGAAACGATGAAAAAGACAACAACTTTAAAACAAGGTAATTAAGGTTAAGATTTTAAGGAATTAAGTGAGGACAACGCAGTTTCACACTATGAAATTACACCAGATTACAAAACTACTAGCATTGAGAGTGCTCAGCTCCCTCTTCTGTTACTCTTCTCTTAACTAATCAACCTTGAGGTTGCTGTTAGCTAACGTTAGCTACTTAGCCGCTAGCTTCCTGGCTAGCCTGGGTCGCAGTGCTTTTATTAACGTGTTTTAAGACCAATACTTTGGCTCTCAGTGATGAATAATCAATAAATGACACGATGAAACCGGCCAAATCCATACCTGGACATCATGACGACGGCACAGGGTCACGGAACCGGTGACAGGCAGCTAAGATGCTGACCCAACGTGGCCCCTCAAAGATGGTGAGGCGTTCAGGGTACCTCGTTACTCAGACGATTCGGTAGTATGATTATGAAACCTGGCTTGCTTTTTTCATGCAGTTGCTGTCTTGCGATTTGTTTTTAGTCGGAATAAAATTCCACGACGCTACAGAAATATTGCTGGAAAATAAAGATTGGCCATATGAAGTAGTTTTTGTTAACCTCTAAACCTGGGATGGAAGTTATCCGCTTCAAACTTTAATTCGTATATTTACAGACAGCTTTGAATGCCGCACTGCTTGAAACGTTCATTCAGACATTAGAGGGCGACATAACCGACGTTATAACTCTAATGCAGTACAGAGTTTATATAGTCATAAAGTCATAATATAGTGTGACCATTGGCTGTATACCACATGACAATATGTCGAAAGAAGTAATAATACATATTATAAAAATGAGATTTTTTACGGCCTTTTTATGCTCTCATTTTTAAAGTTACTAAGATTTTTTTTTTTTTAATCATACCATATTTGTAAACATTGGCTATTTAGGCGTATATATTGATATTTACAAAATAAGTCATATATGTCATAAGTATTCAGATCCCCTTACATACTAATTCTTAATACAACACGTGATGATCAAGATTTAGATTTTGTGCACATATCTACTCTTTCTTAACATAGTCTATATCATACAGGTGCAGAGTAATTACTGGTTTGACTGTACAGGATATTATTTGTCAGTAGATATGTTTTTTGCGACCCTAATCCTAGTTGCAAACTGGAAAAACTACTTGCCTAAAACGTAATTGAAAGGATACTTGCTAAAATATCTTAAATAAACCAAAATACGTCCTTTTTCTGAATATAGTTCTTCAAACAACAACGTCATCTGTAAAGTCAGTACATTCGTTTTATATAAGTATATATGTAAAAATCTAACTGACCATCGTTTCATATGGGTTTCCTCCTGGTACCTCAGGTTTCCCCATAACTATATAGACTTTAGGCCCATTGAACACTCTAAATTTTCCCCAAATATAAATCCCCCCCTTAACTTCCCCCCCTTCAAAGCAGAGTGGCGCAGTGGAAGCGTGCTGGGCCCAAAACCCAGAGGTCGATGGATCGAAACCATCCTCTGCTAAGTTAACACTGGGAAGTACAAGGGGACTTTTTGTTAATTAGATGCTTAATATCCCATTATGTGCTGTTTTGTGCTGAAAAATACAGGATTTTCAGCTTTGAGTGTTCATTCAGTAGTTAATAACATTAAAAGATCGACATTTGCTGTTTTTAGAAATAATGCACTAATCTTGCAGATCATGAAAATCAACACTTTGTCACCTTCTTGTGGATAAAGATTACAGTACTTTTCCTAATTCTTTTTACAGAAGATGGATATAAATCATAGAAATGTTATGATATATTTTTAATCTACCAATATAAAATTATATTATTCTTTATGGATACCATATTTAAGTTTCTCTTTAGAATAATGCTTTCACATGATCTCTCAGACTCATCTTAGGGGTCAGTAGAGGATCTAAATAATAACAAAAAACCCTAAATGTTTGTCAAATAGCTTCAGTAAAATAAATGAATGTACACAAAAATATATACAAAATGTAGCCTTAACCAGTGTTTCCCCTTAATCACAGTTTGTGGCGGCTCGCCGTGATCTGATCTGCCGCGCAATAGTCTCATTTTCATGAGCTACTGAAAGTATTTCAAAACTATTCAATTTAAAGTTATTTTGCATTGTGTTGTTGTTGCCTCAGCAGAGTGTCTGTCACCCTGTCACCTCTCCTCCCCCCCCCAGAGACATGCACTGAATTTATTGAGCTATGTCCTCGAATCAATAAGAGGCTTTTGGTGAGTAAAGTCAAAGCTTCGAAACATCCAAAATCTGGAAAAAAAAGTCATACTATATAGAGCATGTCGATTTCCTTTCCCGAAAATGTCAACATTTTTAAAAGTGCAACAAATTGGTAGGATTGCTTGATTAGAGTCTGTTGACACTTGTCAGGGTGAAACCTTTTGAAAAGGGACACCATATTATGACATGTCCAAAATCTGAAAAAAGTCATAAAATATCGTTTTTTGTCACAAATGCCTAAAAATGGCCCAGTTACAATCTGTTGACACATATTACAGCATAATATATCCAGAAATGACAGAAAAACACGATGTTGAGAAATGGCCAAATTTTCAAAAAGTCATACTATAGCATGTCGTTTTTTTTTCCCCCCCAAATTTTCAACTTTATTAAAAATACACCAAATTCGCAGGATAGCTTTATTAGAGTCTGTTGATGCGT
>CAFUXE010000344.1:0-14255 GCA_903364295.1 Serranus cabrilla
CAGCTGATTTGTCAATATCGGCGCCGATATCCGATCCAAATATCGGATCGGTGCATCCCTAGTTTTATCCAACCAACATTTTCACTTTTATGAAGCATGAAGCCAGCAAGTGTATGGATTTTTTTACTACAAAATAAATGCTAAAGTGATTATTAGTTTATCAAGATTTCAACACACAGATTTTTCACATTTATTTTCTGTTGATTTGATAATGGATTAATTGACTAATTGTTGGAAAGATTTTAATATTGTTTTAGCCAGCATTAAATGTAGCAAGCCTTCAGGAACCCTACAAAATCAATGAACAATGGATAAATATATCCATATATAGACACTGACATCAGATGGTCAACTGCACACTGGCAACCCTCTGTTACCATGGATACACCACCAACACATAATTCAAAACCTTTTTTAACACACCAATATACAAATAACAAGGACATTAATCTGGAAAGAGTTGACACTTCTATGCCTAAAAATAAACCAAAGGCTGTGGATCCAATTACATTTAACAGTCAGCATAATACACACCTTACTTTTGTACTTAAACCTGCATTAAATACAACACTGATTTACTATCGCCATAGAAAGTGTGTTAGACTGACTAATTTACAAAAAAACACACAGAGCAACTTTAGCATCAACTTTGTGTGGTGCTTGTGACCACCTGATGAATGTAAATATATTATTCTTTCTCATTTAAGCTCAATTTTGTTCTCCACCAACTCCACACGGAAAATATTTGACTTTTTGGTTGCTAAATGCTCTTTGTTCAGCTGCTAGTTGCTAATGTTGTTGTTTGACTACTGCCTGCTGCAGCTGAAAATGAGGCTGATGAGTTCACTGGAGTGAATCAAAACAGTAAAGCTGCAGGCTGTAAAAAAAAAAACCCTAAAACACAGAGTTATAAGATGTAAAAATAAAACCGCTAAGGGAATCGCAAGAGTTGCTGATAATTCTCTATGCGTTTGTTGTTACTGTTGACCCCTCTCACATTGCACATTACCATTTGATCCCTTGTCAACATCGTTTAGAGCAGCTTTAAACCAATTTAAATGTTTAATGTGATGTTTTGGTCATTAATAGAAGCAATAACCGGTTAGGAGTAAAGGTCTTATGCACACATAAGAATAAAAACTACTCAGTGGAAGTTATATGGTTGTCATCTGTTACTTGTGGTCTAGTTAAGGTGACTAACATTTTTTATCCAGATTTCATGCACAGAGAAAAATTAATTAAAGTGAGGCCCCAGCTAGGTGAAGGCAGAGCAAAGCAGAAGTTGTACAGCACCAATTCTAAAAAAAAGTGATTAAATAGCACAGAATGCAATTTACCAATTTCTTTTTTGACATATATTAATAGAACTGTGCAAGGACAACATATTCAATGTTTTACTTCATCAACTTAATGGAATCTTGTTAACTTAAACCTAAAAAAAATTGAGACAAAGGCAACAAAAGACTGGGAAAGTTGTTGAACACGTGTTTGGAAAACTGTTGGGGTGAAAGGGGCATCCTCGAAAGACACATTAGTAGACAAATAATCCGACACTTCTCCCCATGCACATTGGCAAGGAATTTAGGGATTTCACCAACTAGAATCTGATTCATCAATAAAAACTCGGAGAATCCGGAGAAATCTCTGCACAAAAGGAACAAGAAAGCCAACACCGGATGCCCATGATCTCTGATCCCTCACTGTATTAAAGACTGACATGATTGTATGAAGGACATGATGACATGGGCTCGTGAACTCTTGGGATTGCTAGCACTGTGCAAGAAGTGTCAATCACTGTCATAAAACAGGCCAGACAAACAGTTATTGAACTAATAAGCAGCCTCCTTAACCAACCTGCCGCCCTCAAAGCACACATTTATCAGAAGAAGGATTTCCAATACAAGCTGTGAAAAGATCTTCCGGCTGACTATCCACACACCAAGGTTGCTGTCAGTGATGAGGCGAGTTGGGAGATAAGAGGAGCTAACTGACCAGATAATCAGGACTTACTTTTTCCGCATTTTCCCCTCCCACACTGCGGCAGCCGGCCTTTGGAGCTCAGCGGAGCAGACAGCCTGAGCTCACAGGTTGGGAGAAGAGGGAAGAGAAAGTCAATACTTCTGACTGCCCTGGGAACCCCCAAAGAGACAGAGCAGGAAAAAAAACCCTAGATAATAAGAAATCTACAGAGGTTTCACACAGATGCGTTCTGTGAGACATGATCGATGATCAATCAGCTAAATTACAGTATCGCTACACAAATCTGTCACAAACATCAGCTGCATACAATACATCCTCCTTCACATGATTTCAGGCAACAGATCCAGTGTGGAAGTAGTCAAACAAGCTACCACTTCTGTTCTGTCCTTTTGTCTCGTCACTGTCTCATCTCTATACCATGGCTTTCAGGTGAAGGATTTTTTTTTTTTAGTGAGGATACAAAGAGAGGCATAGAGAAAAATCCATAAGCCTCTCCGTCTCTGATCCCCATTCTCAACCAAGGCATTATTTTCAAGAAGCACTGGCTCCTGAGCCTCGATGGTTTGATACTCTAACATGCAACAGGTGTGCTTCTCTGCTCACTGTGTCGTTCTCATGCGCTCGGTGTTACAGGTGATTCTCCCCTCATTGCCAGTCGACAGTCAGCCGTGTATGAAGGTCAATACTTTGAAGGAGGGCACGAGAGGAACAAGCCAATCACAGAGGAGAGATGAGACGAAAGTGTGATTGACTGGCTTGAGGGGGATGGGGTGGCCAAGGGGGGGAGTGAGGGCGCCAAACAGAATATGCATACCCAATGAGGAATCAGGAGATGAAAGGGCCTTGTTGCTAGGGCAACACACCTGCCGTGGTGGAATATTGGTGGGGCTTCATTGATATGAGGGCTACAGGGTTTTAGGCCATGGAGGTTTGAGTGAGGTGGGGTGGAGAGCTCACATTTGTGTCTGTGTGTGTTTATTACCGGTACACACTTGTGTGCATGCACATGAGTGTAAACACCCGGCCACATACTGACTTGAAATGCACCTATGAAAACACTGCCAGTTTCTCTGCAACCTCTTGGCTCATGATAATACAAAACAGAACATTTAAATTTTTAATCTCCCGCTTTGTTTTCATAAATCCACATCTGGTCGTAAAACATCTGCCTTTTTTCATTAGTTATTATATGACAGTAAAATTTAATTTATGAAAAGACTAAAAAACAACATGGCAGATGCTCAAACAGTTTCACAAGTCCGCTTTTATCTGACCATCTCCAAAGACTGACCTGAGGGCTGAACAGATCTTCCTCTCACAGTCATGAGCCTGCTAAATAATTGGTCAGATTATCAGAATTGAGTTGTCATTTCCTTGATGCTCCAAGGGTCGTAGCCCTTTAGTTGATATAGAAACACAGATAGCACTGATCAGGGATGTATAATACAAGTTATCATACAGTAAATCCCACATGGTTTACAACAGATAAGGAAATGATATATTTGTTTGGATTTTTACCGCAGCCATTTTTCAATTTCCCAGCACACTATCATATGTACTGTATGAAAAGATAAAATCTCCCCTCACAGAAATGTATTATGCTGACTGTGTGGATGAAGATAACCTTGGTAAACTGCCTCCATGTATGATATAGAAAATAGACATATTTTGAATTCATGAGCATCTTCAGATCTTGGTTGCACATAAATTAAATGTTTTAGTTTTTCCCCTAAATTTTTTGTCAACAGTGACACTATCAAAAGAGGAACAATTGATAACAACAGCCTGGTCACTACTTGGTACAGAGGGATAAAGGACAGAGAAAAAGGGTGCAAGACTTTTGACTTCTATGAGACAGAAACAGAACGATGTTAGAAAAATACATGAGTTATCCTCCCTGTGAGGCCATATGGAGAAAAGGCCTCGTCCTCCTCCTCCTCCTCCTCATCCACATCTCTTCCCTCTCTCATTTATTTCAATTTGTCATGCTTTACTTTTCCCTTAAGAGAGCACGCTTGCTGGTGAGCGGCCCCATATAGGCCGCGAAATTGTGTCAGCGCCTAGGCTGTAATGAAACATTTAGATGCAGGGGAGAGTGATGGTTGCGCATTAATACAAGTGGTGGTGTTGCCAATGCAAGCCTCGGCTCCATGCAGCCAGCTCGGTTTGCCACTCCAAACAGAATGGCTGTGAGAGATGTCTCGCCTCTCAAGTCAACGCAGTCTTCGGGTTTTCCAGTGGTGCATGATGGCTGAGTGCGTCTGTTGACATCTGATGTGGTGATAATGAAGGTCCTGCACTAACATGTACATGTCAAAACAGAGTAACAATTTTGTGAACAACAGCTTTAATATTGTAATTCCCTCTTGCTCAGGACGCCTGGAATTTTTTAACACACAGCATGTCAAAGGATGACACCCCACTATGGTTGCAGTTTTTTTCTTAGTTAACTTTTGTAAAAGTATCATGGTATAGGTGTTTTTCTGATGTAAATGAATTTGCATAGCCTGTATAACTATCAGTATACCACCGTATATATACTAATACTAATATACTAATCATTATCATTGTTGTTTCTGCAGTCAATAAGCAACCGCAAACGTTCAATTAAAATATAAAACACATGATCAAAAACAGATGTGTAGATATTGTTTCTATTTTTAACCGCTATGAAAAATATGAGAATAAATGTGTCACTAAGTGAATGTTGCTCACTGGAGGTTAATCAACCTCTGCCGTTCCCAGCTGTGAAGAAAAATGATACTCAAACCCCTCCGTCGTCAACACTCCACCACATGTTGCTGCATGCCGTATGCTGTTAGCTTTGTAGGTGTTAAAAATTTAAAGCAATGCATAATTTCACTTCAAAAGCATTAGCATTCATCTGCATTCATAAACCTGCTAAGGGGCTAACCCTTGCCTTGGATTGCTAACTAAAAGAAAAGCAACAGACACAGCATATACTTAGTTATGTATGAGTGCTGTACACATTTTGCCTTATGCAAATAGCCCCTCTCATCTTGCAGTGTAGATCAATTGGAACAGCACTGTTAATATGTGAATTTCAAAATGTTTAACATGCACATCACATTATATGAGAAATGTTTTATACTGCGAATGAATCATTTGTTGACACAGTGCCACCTAAGATTGCTCATCTGAACACATCAAAGCTTTAAGCAAGTCAAATCATTGCAGTACACCTGTTTTCATCTTCCTCCATGACCCTCAACTGTTCGCTTGTTTTTACCCCTAAGCATGCAACAGCTACAACACCGTTCAAATTCACCATATTTAAATGCAGATGCATTTGTCCACGTCTTCATACAGCACTCTCTTTGATATAATGCTAGATTCTCCACAGTGCCATCCTCCATTCAACATTTCTGAAATAAAATAAAACCAAAGGAATATCCAGTGAAGTTGACAGTTTCCTTTTTGCTGCCGTTGGCTTCAGGCACACACTCTCTCTTCATTACATGCATAGCCCCAATGAGACTTTGTACATTTTTCAGAAGACAGATCTTTTGTGTGTGTGTGTGTGTGTATGTCTGTGTATGTGTGTGTATGTGTGTGTATGTGTGTGGTTAAGGGTTTGACATTGTATGACAAGGAGAATACACTCGTGGTATTGGGAGATCAAAGGGAGGCATGTCTGGGTGAATTCTTACATCTCTTAGCTATTGAAGCCAATAGGCAGACTGTTACTGTGGTCTATTTGAATGCTTCTTTGAGCTTTGGAAAAAAGTGTATGTTGTGTGAGAGACAGCCAAGAAAAGGAGAAATCAACCACAGCATCCTCCAAAAAGCAAAGGTTTGTATTCATTGCCCAGTTTCAAATTTCCACAAACAACCTGGTTCACAAAAAATGACTCACACCAAAACAATTCTCCCTTTTTAGTTTGTTTAAACAAGCAGAGAATCACTGAGGAATTCAAATGTGAATGTCAAAAATCTGACAAAAAAGTCAAAACACCAAATTATGGGATGTCCAAAAACTGAAAAAAAGCCATACTATAGTATGTCGATTTTTGTCCAAAGGGGTCAATTTTCAAAACGCTGAAAAATGCAAAATATTTACTAATTCTAGTCTGTTGGTACGTTTGGCAGTTTAGTTTGTCCAAAAATTACAAAAATACACCATGCTGTGTCGACACGTGTTATGGTATAATTTTTGAAAAAAGGACAGAAATTTAATGAGCTTTCCAAAAACTGGAAAAAGTGTGACCCTGGGGAACAGGCTTTTTTTGCTGTACTAGAATACAGTGTAATGGCATATCCACAACAGTAGTTTGCAGTGGCGATCCCGTTGTCAGAGTGTGTGCAGGGAGTATTAGCTCTATGGTGTAGGGTTTTTTTGCACCGAGCAGGCGATATGAAGTGCAGTAAACAAACCCTCAAGAGACAACATGGAAAAATTGAACATGAGTGACTGTACCTAAGGTCATCCATCCTATAGTACAAAGACATTTCACTCACAACCACAAAAATCAGCCTCATGTTAGCACTAGAAAAAGTGTCTAATTCATCAATTCAGTTAGAGATTCCTAGATAGATCATGAATATCTGTTCAAAATTCTACTGCAATCCCTCCAAAAGTTGTATTATTTCACACCCGGTTGCTGGACAGACTGACTAACATTGCTGTCCCTAGATGCACACTGCTAGGGCAGTGCTAAAAAGCACATGAAAACACAAGGGACAACAGAAATCATGCCTTGTATAAGTGTTATACGACATTAGAGGCACAGCACATAATTTGTCCCTCCTGGAGATGGAGGCTGTAGCAGCTGAAGACAAGGTCAAGCTCCAGTAAAAACATACTGTCTGCTGAGTCCTCATGTGGTTCACAAAGGAGAGTACCTTAATGAAAAGATAGCAAAAAGAAATGGGGAGAAAAAACAGGGAGATACAGAGGTTGAATTGTCATTTGATAAAAGACACCAGAAATGAGTTTGTAAGACATTCCTTCTTTCAAATGACTAATGTTGGTGGGACCAGCCTGTATGATCATCGCTTGTGTCATAACCTCGAGCCACAGCATAACTTATGCTTTATAGGCTTATACATTTGCCTTATAGGTTCCCAGAACCAATTTAAAAATGGCTCAAATATCCCCCAGTAAGTCCATCCATTTGCACTGTGCAAGCAGCACGACAGACTTATGACATAACCATCGTGGCTAATGTAATTAGTCTATAGTTATAAAAAGAAAGGCGGTAATGAATTGTTTAATTCTGGAGCGAGAGTAATCCGTTTTCCTGCTTAAAAGTTCTATTATCTCATTGTAACACATCCACTCAGAGAGGAGATGTTAGACTTGCTTGTTGAACATTGTTAGTGTATGTAGCGCAACAATATGACGGACAAATCCTGCATTAACACATGAACGCACAGTGGTAATAACAGTCACACAATCATGCACATGCACACAAGCTAGGAGCATCATAACTCCCTGTCCTGTTGGCTCTGTCAGTCTGCTCTCCCCCTCAGGCGGTGAGAGGGGAGCAGAGGTGGAGGGACTCTGGGTGGGAGTGCCTCAGGTCTTTTACAGAGGAGCCCATATAGACTCTCCTGTCCGCTGGAGGGTGAAATGAGCCCAGGTAGAGCATACTGAGCAGTGGCTGTTGTAGCGAGACCAGATAGAAGGCTCTTCCACCTTTAGCCCTCCTGCATGTTTTCCAGCTGATAAATTGCATATCTGGTCTGGGAGTGTGGAGCGGGGACGGTCCGTCAGTTTTTTGAGTTGAGAGGCGCTCAGCTTGTGAGTGTGTAGGATGCCGGTGATGCTATTGGTTGCCGCGGCGGGGGTGTCAGCTCAAAATTTCACTGATTCACTTGCAGCTGATGTTTGCTTGGCTGGCCATGAGGGGCTCAAAATCAATCAATCAATAAAGTTCAATGCAGAACCTCAAATTAAACACTCCCTATCCACTATGGTAAGCCTTTCTTATGACTCTGTGTCAGTAACAGATATTGGACATATATTCTGTGCAGCAAAGCATTGAATTGTGAGCTTTTGCTGGTAAATATAATCTAAAAGTAAATATAGCTCTTTTAGTAATGTGAAGTCCTTCATATTGAAACTACAGCACAACAAACCTAGTGCTGTTTAACAACCCAATGCATCACCTCTCCCCAAGAGCAAAAACCAACAACTTTCATCAGATTGATTTAGATGCAAATGGTGTACTCACACATGGTAGAAAATGACACTTGTTTCCTATTTTCTTATTTCCCCCCCCTCTGTGCACTGCTTTGCAAATTAAGTGGAGTGTTTGTGACAGCTTGATGCTGGCGGAAGCAACAGCAAGCAGAGCTTTGGATTGCAAATGTTCCCTGAGGGGGCCGGCCCTGGTTTGATATACTTAATAAACTTCAAATCCGACAGGCTGGCAGAGGCAGCACGGCGCTGCTTATTTCTCTCCCTTCCCACAGTGAGATATGGGGCCCTGTGGAAATGGGAATGGGGAAAGTTTAGACACTTTTCTAGAAAGGATCAGCAGAGAAAGGTGTGTATTTGTGTGCGTTTCTGTTAGTGTTTGTGTATTTGTGCACACAATTGTGTCTGCTTGTTATGGAAGACTGAACAATATACTGTAGAAATAAGGGAGTGTGTATATGTGCAGGGCTGGCACAGTGTTTTTATCAAATAAAGAAGCATCTGCAGGGGAGGACACAATAATATGAAAACCCTTATAATATAATGCAACCCAATACAAAAGCCGTGAACAATCACACCTTCCTGCAGCATTATTGTGTTTAATATTTGTGGAGACTTGTGCTTTGAGATGTGCTGATTCAACTCTTTTTCTAGGTGTTGTCATATTGCATATGTTCCACACCTGCATATGCCTACTCATATATAGCATGCGTAAGTGTATGTGTTTTGATAATTTGGCATTTAACAAGACAGCCCTGCTTGCAGCTCTGCGAGGTTGTACTCATGCACAGAAGTGTTAATAGCTAAATTCAAACACTCACATGCCATGATTTGTTATTCGTTTTTTGCTTGGTTCTAAGCCATTGTATTGGACAAATTTCCTAATTTCTTGAGACATTTCAGTCAACGAGAAGGGCACAGATCTCTGCCAAGGTCACATTACCTTTTAACTTGCGGGGGACGGCCTTCAAATTCATTTTCATGGATGGCAACTAATTTCTAAGAAATGCTACATGAATGCAGCACAAATGCAATCGCGCAATGTTACAGGGATTTTTTCTGTAATGCTGTAAACAGGAGGATAAACACACCAATCCAAAAATATGACCTCCTGAGTGAAAGTAAAAAGGTCAACCTACTGGGGGCACTAGTGGAAAACTTAAAATAACAATGCTGACGTTTGGTTTGACAAGAGACTAATCTTGATTAAACTTATAGTGTTGTTGCCCCATCCATCCACCCGACCCTCTCCGGACACGGACATTGTCGCTCTTTATACTGCATGACAAGGTTTGTGCTTTTCTCCTGTCAGAATTACCACAGCCACTAGCCGTCCCTGCCAAACAACAAACATCAACATAGGTTGTAACCAATGTCCAATGTCTGTCCATCCAGCTCTCTGCGCATAAAAGAAATCACTATATGACATAATTGTCATAATATTTGAAATATTTGTGGTCATGAGAGGATAATCAGCTGACTTTTCCTCCAGCACCTTACAACATTACATAATATTTGTGTGCCAACTTATTCACTTCACTTATTTATTACCTTCACTAATGGCCATACCTAGATCTGTGGTGTGTATATGTCCTCATTATCAGTAAATAATCAATAAGACTCCCATCACTGTTAAATAAGTTTGCATGTTTGTTTTTTGTAAAGGTATATACCAGTATAGAAATTTAAGCAAAGACATCCTCTGGGTATCAGTCTCCCCTACACCTTCCTCCAGTTGGAAGAGCTATCAGCATGGCCCATTTGTCGAACATGTAAAACTTACCAGCAGGAAAATGCCATAGCATAATCCTGCAACATCTCTCCGGAGTTCCTTTTAATCCTCCCCTAGTAAATTAAAGTGAGAAATTGAATTAGAAGCTTTTCTTGTCCAATAATACAGATTTAGAACAAAGTATCTGATAGAGAGCAAATACGGTAGCCTCCTCTATTCTGACATATCCTCAGAAGTCTAATCTCTCACGCACATGCAGTGTTTGATGTCCAATTAACCAGAATGCACACAACTGAATATCCCATTTAAACCCCATTATCTAGACAAGGGAAATGCTCACAGCTACCTCAGAGTTTCCTGTCAAAATGCCCATGATCTGCATTTCCAATAATGCCAGCTATTTCCAGACTTAAAGAAGAGATAAGGGAGAGCGGTGAGGAGAGAAAATAATGCTGGCAGTTATAGATTTACATAAAAAGTGCCTATCCAAACAAACTGAATTTAGGGCTCACAGTTCTTCAACCAATATATCAGACAGGCCAAATTAAAGTCAATGAACAACCAACTGTTTTTGTTCCCAGTGTTGTCATCTTGAATTGATATCAAACTTGGGATGAGGTTATTTAAATCATGTTGTATCTTCCACCATGCAGTGTGTTGAGGTGGCCAACAAGGACAAACACGCAACAACAACACGACAACACACATTTCCCTTAGGAGAAATGCTCTGCAGCTTCAGAAACAATGTCAAATCAAAAACATACAATAATCCACCATAAAGACATGTAAATGATACAACAGAAATGTGCTGCAAATTAGCAGACAGAAACAAAGTGAAGTCGGACAAACACAGACAGTGAGAACAAATGCAACAGAAAAACGCTGCATACAGAGTCAGCACAATGGAAGTTCTCCTGGCCTCTGGGGGGGGCACTTTGCAGTGACTTTTTCTCTGGCATTTATTTTCAGTCTTCGTGTTTTTTTTTACTTACAGCATTTAACATTACTGTCGTAGTGTTTGCTGTGATTTTTGTTTGTTGAATTCATGGCTGCTTGATGCACCATAGCACTTAATAAACAGGGATTCATGTACGTATTTAGAAATTGAACTATTATAGTATACTTAAAAACTAGCACAGCACAGTAACTGTTTGATTTACACTTTTAAGTTGTAAACATTTATTATAAAACAGTTGGTTATTCCTGTCACAGTCCTTCAATGCCACTGCCGTATTAATACAACAATGAAAAAGTGATTACAACAGAAGTTTAAACTGGCCATGGCAATGATTCAAAATTGTTGCTGTCTGGAGTTCCAGTGAAACAATGGCATGAAAACACATTAATAACATGATTAGATTATTTAAGGTTCAAATGTTGGATCCTAGATTCGATTAAGCTTTTTCACTTGTTCTTTTCCAGCAAAGAAGATTTCACCTGAGAATGATTCGCTTTGTGCTGAAAGGCATCAACACCCCACTGTTTCGATCTCTGGGTATCTCTGTGGCCTCAGGCCCCTGTCAGTCCTTTCCTGTCAATCTTTGCTGCCATTTGTCAAATACTGCCTAAAATCCGCACCCAAAAATCTGCTCCATGATAACTCATTTTCTTTTTCAACTATGACAGACATCCACAGATTCTTCCGTCGGCTAAGGCTAACAAGATGCTGACAGGTTTCCCTGTCTCTATATATACAGTAAAACGATGATAGCCATTGATGTGGATTCCACTTAATAAAAATCTTTGAAAATAGAATTTCAAACAAGCCAGTGACCTTTCTGCTCAATGCTGCAGAGCCACTGCAGTGAGAATGTGTCTGAAGTCCGGGTGACGTGAGCCTGGTAATTGTGAACCTCTCTCCCCTCTCTCCACTGGCTGTTGTGGGGGGAACCAGTGAGCGTGTGCTGAGGTTGTGAGAAGCCCTACCATTCCCTCTAATAAGCCCCTGTGGGACCTGCATGAACACTGCTGCAAGTACACGCAAGCCGTCTGCAAAGTGAGAGCGCTAGCTACTTTCAAGGTGGTGGGGGGCTTAACAAGCCAAGTGTGAACATTCACGGTTATAGAATAATGACCTAATATAACGCTCCGCGCTGTGACAGGTTATTGCCAAATGCAGGGAGTTACAATACGATGGGCAGATTGGTGCTCTGTGCAGCACAGAATGCTTCCTTGTACGAGAGCTGGACTGGTGTGATTTTGGGTTGTGTGTGTGATGTAAGGATAGCTGCACACAACTTCCTCCAGCAGCTGGGATTTCTAGGGGTATGCCATTCAATTACCAGGGAGCATGACAGAGCTGCCCACTTCTGCAAAGTGTTCATGTCTGACTCTGTCTTGTTTACTCGAGAGCAGCAACATGGTACATACTGTATACAGCGTGTCTGTTGAGTGTTAAGAGTCAAGATAATTATTGATTTAAAAAAGACTTTTAAATTAGTTTTTCTTAAAGCAACATTACAGTTTCAGAGTGGACTTTTAAAATGCTAATAAAAAACATTTGTTATTCACAAGCATTTGTAATGACATTACCAATTATCAAAAATCAGCAACACAAAACATAGCAAGGCAGCTAATATGCACTTACTGAGGTTAGTCCACTGCAAGAAGACCAAAAGTCCTAAATTGAATCTTGTATGGCAGCCTCTTGCTCGGTTACTCTCTCCTTTTATCATACGATGTCTTAAGTCTCTTAGCATCTGCCCTGATTTCGGTTGCCCGCTCACTCAGGCACTGGTTTAGCCAAGACATTTGTGCCTCCATGCCACAAGTAGTTCCCCCAGATCCAGACGTGAAAACTTTCTTCTCATACTGGTCCAAAGCTGTGCTAGCAGTGTAAACACCAACAACCCCCCTGGCTTAACACAATCCTGGCATTAACTGAGCTAACTGACTGTCAGCAGCTACAGTTTGGAGCAGTTAGCTTTACTTCAGCTCATGTAAAGCTTTCTGTCCTTCAGGAGACTCACAAAATCACGGAAGTTGAGACAGAGCAGCCGGGGAACATCAAAATCACTGATATAGCTGGTGGTGACAGAGGTTCCTATTCTCCATATTACAAATCTTTATAACATGACAATTATTTTTAAAACTGTTATTTTAGAGTAAACTAGTCAAAGAATGTGGGTATACTGTAAACTGGCAGAACAAGAGGTGGGTATACCGTCTACACCACTGCTGTAAAGTATTATTTCTGAATGATATGCTCATGTAGTGAAAGAACAAAGTAATGTGATTTAAGAAGAGCTCTGAAATAATTGAAGAAGAATCGCAGGAGAGAGAATCAATGAGTGCAATTTCCTTTTTCACATTCATGTTGTGCAAGTTCCTGCCAACTACATTTCTCCAACCTGAGATTTCTGCCTCACCCTGTCTGTTGACACACAAACCCCCACGACAGCTTGTTGTGGTCTCCAACCATGGCACTCGATGAAGGCGAGCAGAATGTCAGCGGGTGCTGAAGATGGCGGCGCGGGGGCGTCAGTGTAATTAATTTTCTAGGAGCTTTGGCCCCAGAGCTCCAGAGCCTCTTCCTTTCATTTTATATCAGGTCCAAGGATCTCCCCCCTCGCGGCTCATGGTTCTGCTGTAGGGGTCTCCAGCCTTATCTGTAGCCCCGTCTTATCTCTAGCTTGTCCCTGCAACCTGACTGCGGGAAGATTAGCTCTGCACCTCTTGTCAGCTCCTGATTTTTCCTTCAGTGAAGACAGAAAGAAGCCCAAACATAAGCCAAGATTAAGCTGGTACTGTGTGTTAACCATGTTTTTCTGGAGGTCTTCTAGAGCTGAGGTGGCTCGGGTAAAGGTCAAAGCTGTTTAGTTTAAGCCTTCACTTTTACAGAGTAATTACACAGAAAAACAGTGGGAGGAAAGTTCACTTGAAAACATACAGTATAGACCTCTGTATATCCCACTTGTAATTCCTTTCTCTTCAGCTGAAGCGCAGACCATCCCTAATGTATATTTCATAGATATTCCTGATGTCAGGCTCTAATAAAAATACAATACAGGGAAATGTGTTCTGTTTAAAGCTCGGTTAGGATCAGTCGTAGAGTAGATGTGGGGCAGTTGTTGGCTCCAAGCTGTCACGGGAAGAGGGCTAAAAGCAGGAAGTTGAAGGCTCTGATGAAGGGACCTTCTGGGAGAGATCACAAGCTCAGCCAATTAGCTGCTGAAAGGCTGGTGTTGAACTTTGACCCTGCCTGCTGTACTTTCATTCTACAGAGTGATCTGATTTTGTTCATTAAGCCCGGTGTGGTATAGTCTCTTCTGTCTACAGCTTACTTTTACACAAGCATCAGAGGCAGGGCAAGGCCACAAATGGTCCAATTACAATTTCACTTCAATATTTTGACATTTAGAAGAGAGAGAGAGAGAGAGA
>CAFUXE010000344.1:14272-30982 GCA_903364295.1 Serranus cabrilla
AGAGAAATATGAATGTATGTTCTCTTAGAGAGATAAAAATCCAGACAACTCTCCAACCTTGTTAACTTTTTCCGTCTGTACATAGCATTGTGTACTTTCTTATTGTGCAAATAAAGCATTCTTCTTGTTCAGTTAACAATTCCTGGCGGAAGCTATTTTTAAAGACATTTTGTCAAACAAATTATACTTTTAAAAAGTTGTGTTGAAGAAATTGTCCATTTTTAAAAGTGGTATAAATGACATGATGACAGGTCTTTACAGGGTATGGGATTGTATCGTATCTGTTTAAGAAATAGTTTGTCTTGCTTTAAGAAAACTTTTACTCCAAAGATACAGACAGCCAGCCCTCATTTATGATGAAAGAATTCAGCTGCTGCTGTTGGCCCGCTCTCTTTTAATGGTAGTCTTTTTTTTGGAGAGATATTATTGTGCAAGTGTGTCAATTTAAAAAAACTTAAAAACCCAAAGCTGTCTGCCTCTTCTCCTACCAAACAAGAGGGAAAAATCAAAGCACTACCTCCCATCATAAATAACTGCTGGTGTTTAGCAAATAAACATGCTGAGGCAATTCCAGTATATTAAGTTGCCGCTTTAATTTTTAATTATCTCCATCAGCTAAAATTTATTTAGAGAATCTCTTAGTTTATATGGTTGTATTTTGTCTATGAAACGTTGCATGTAGCACAAGAAGAGTCCAATGTGCTCTGTGAGACTTTTTCTTGTATTTCATTCTCAGACGTAGTTCAACTGTAGATACATAATATTTTGATGGGCGTGTCTACGCTGCGTTGTACTTCTTCTCTGCTTTATTTGGGGCATTATTTCCATTAAGAAAATCATTTTTAAAAAACAGTTTTTTTTAAGTAGGTTACAATAGGAACAAAATATTAGTTGAATGATTAAATTCAACATTTTAATGCTGTGATTGTTTTAGTCAGAAATCCAGACTTAACCAAGGTAGACTTACAGTAAAGCTGCACTGAACTGTCCATTAAACCTCAATCCCCCTTATGATGCTACGTCTGTCTTTTGTAGCAGTGGCAGAGTAACTACTTGGAATTATTATTATTTTTCAAATAAATGTGTGCTTTACTTTTACTAGAGAAAATGTTTTGAGAATGCTGAATATGTCTGGTGAAAATAATGCTATCCAACACAGCAACTGGAGTCTTCTTGTTTTTGTAATGTAATCTGTATCTTATCGTTTATATTGCAGTTTGAAATAATGCTAGCTTTCCGCGATAGGTAATTAGCTGGACATAAAAATGATAATATAATAATAAATTGCCCCCTGGTGGTTCTCTTTAGTATTGATAATAAATCCTGGTAAATGAGACCTGGGCCAATCTTTAAAAAAAAAAGTCAAATTCATGATGATTTCTGACATTTTAGATAGATCTAATCATGGTGCCCTCTTGGATGCCCCTGGGGCAGATAAAACATGATGAATTAACTGTGATAGGCCCCAGACTACACTGGTGCCCCACCACATACAGCAGGTGCCCTTTTTATTATTTTCGCCCCTGCCCTGCAAACATCCTGAGTCCACCAGTGAGTCACACACAGTTTAATCCATTCCTCACACCTTTTCCCTGGTGTTTTTGGTTTTGAAAAGTGATTTAAAAAATGCTCGTCCAAAGTCTTTGGATACAGTGAGAGTGTTGCTCCTATTTGAACCTCACGCTTACCATTTTGGCATGCAGAGGAATTCAAAGCTTGACAGGCCTGTCGTGCTTTGCACGTTTAGTAAGCTATGATGGGCGATCACGCTTTAGGGATGGGATTTAGCAAACAGTCAATTAGTTCATGATCAGTCGGTATAGACGCTCTGAGTTCTGGTATTATGTTATCATGTAAAGATAACTGACATTGAAGTGTTATCATATTCTGTTTCTTTAGCTAGTCTATAATGATGAGAGTTGTCTCCCCCTATACGCCTTATCTTTACCACATATAGCTCCACTGTGTGTTTGATTTGGCATTTTAAATCTCAGATATGCAGCAGAGTCTTACTTGTTTGCACAGCACATGTGTGGCTCTGTGTTTGCGTGTGCATGTACTGAGCACACAAGGATATGCACAATCCTGTCATCACTTTTTAAATTAGTTCTCTCCTGCGTCATTTCAAAATGCTTGACCATCTGCAGGCGTTCTCTGCACCCTCAGAGGGACTTGGACAGCATGGTGGTGGCTAACAGTGAGCCCACTGTGTTTGCACAGGAACACAGTGTGAAATCTGTCATGGCCTCTGTTTATACTTAGGCACTGCTTCGTGTCTCACCCTGCTGAGGAGTGGGGGTCTCAGTCTGGAGTGGGCCTGTTCCTATTGTGTGAAGGTTTTTTTTAAGTTGTTTTTTTTTGTGGCATCATGTTCTGCAAATTAAAGGGCTGTTATGATTTTTTTAAGTGCGATTGTATGAGGTACTTATCGATAGTCAGTGTATTACCAACAGTGGATGGCAGTTGCCCCCCGTGTTTATCCATTGATGCTCTTTTCAAGGCCACCAGAGCCCTTTGAACGAAACAGTAATTTTCACTCACAGAACACAGGAGATGCTGGTCCACCGCAGAGACTGTATATATCATAATTTTAGTCTCTGTGATGTCACCCATAGGTTTCTGAAGAGCCATTTTGTCGCTCAGTAGGTTTGCTTAGGTTGTTGCCATGTTGGCATTACCTGACTACAATTACACTCCTGGCTAATTTAAAAATGGACAAAGAGGTTGAATGTGGGTTATCGCGGGCAGGCTGAATGAAGCATGGTTGCAGACACATGCCACCTCTCACGTATGCAATCACATCCTTAATTATGCATAACTTTAAGACATCACTTAATTTAAATGGGGTGATTATATAAAAATACACCCCTGTACAGTTGACATGAATTTAGCAAAAGGTTTTTGTACCAAGCTGTAAACATGTTCATCTCTGCTGTTAAGTTGGGCGTTTTAACATGAAGGGCGATGAGAATTGAGTTGCTTGTTGAGCCAGCCTCAAGTGGCCATTTGAAGAACTGCAGTTTTTGATGCTGCATCGGCATCATTATTTCAAGATAAAGCAACAAAAGTATTTTTGATATAGCATACACTTGAACAGATATTTTAGGAGCTAAAATGCATTTTTCTGCTTTTCATTTTTCAGCAGTACATTTCTTAGCTTCCATGTCGATACTCAATGCTTCTCCAAATTGGGGGTGTGTTGACAGCCATTTACTGTAGATATTACACTGATATAACCAGATGTAACCCAGATATAACCCCACTTCAAAAAATAATCTGAACTATCTTTCTAAATCTCAATTTGGCCATCTGCACACACAGTAATTCAGTGGTTGGCTAATATGTGATTTTCCTGTAGATCCTGAATCCTAAAATACTTCCTTTCCATTTAGTCATACGCTATTAGTTGAGAGGGAAAAAAAAACCCCACTTGACCAGAATAGAAAACATTTTTTAAAGAAGGGATTAGATCAGCATCATGGTTGACTTGCTTCTATTTTCAGACTGGACATCTGTGTTGACATCTTTGTTTCTTAGTAATGACGAACACGATCTTTCTTTAACCCTCCAGCTGGAAAGTAGCTTTTCTTTTGAATGCTGATTATGATCCTAGTTGTATTGTTACTTCACATATTCTATCACAAAGAGCTTACAAGAGCAGTCTAACATTAGTCAAATTATAACCATGCTTTTGCTATCATATGCTGATATTGTATGTTAGTAAGAACTGAAATCATCATTAGCTGTTATGCATAAATGTACAATGTCAACAGTCTGCACAATATCACGTACATTTACTGTAAAACTACATGCTAAGTGCCTGAAGGATTTTTTGCAGCCACATTAGTGGAGGAAATAAGGTGTTTACTGGACCAAAACAACTGCAGTGTAAACAGGTGGTACAGCTACCAACCCTCCCACCACACTGTGTCTCATTCTGCCCACACTGGAACTCTGGAAGCAAAAACAGAAACAGTTCAAGCACAATAGGAAGTCTCAAAATGAATAAATCATTTTGACCTCCGTTGCATACTGAAAATTATTTGGGGGATTATAGCAAGTGACATATTTCAAAATGGATATTTTGCAATTACCATTTATATTCATGGGTGGAATCATTACTGAACGGGCCTGCTGGTCACAGGCCTGGGGCCAAAGCAGTCAGAGGTCCTAACTCAGAAACTTTCACTGAAAAAAAAAAGTTAAATAAAGTAAATTAGTGAATAAAGAATTAATCACTTACCCAATTCAATCACCCAAAATGATTATCAAGACACAAAGCCTAACCACAAACACATATAAAAGGACAAATATAGTTGTAAAACGACTACAAGGAGTCATAAGATCACTAAAAATAGATGCAAAACAATCACAAAGACACACAAATGGACTTAAAGTAGACGCAAAACAATGACCAACTTGCAAAATGACTACAATAAGACACAAAATTATAAAAGAAAGGAACCCTAAACATACACATATCAACTACAAATTACCCAAAAATGATTACTAAAAGACACAATCATAAACAAGGCAATCAGAGATGGCAGACTTCACCCCACAGCGCCCTCTGTTGGCCAGAGGATGTACATGCAGCGGAAACACAGACAGACAGACAGACAGACAGACACCGCCGCCCAAAACAATACTTCACTCCCACTCCATGGGGTGAAGTAAAAAGTGTAAAACAAAGCAAAAGTAACTACAAAGAGACTTAAAATGATTTAAATAGACACAAAACAATCAAAGACATGCAAAATGACCACAAAGAGATGCAAAATGACCTCTATAAATGGATCCAAAAATAGACTCTTTGGGTGGGTTGCCCCTGTGTAGACTTGGTTTGTGAGTTTTTGTTGTGTGATCAAGGTGTTTGGCATGGTTAATACATTATAGACTTTCTGCGTGGCTAAGTCATTAAGAGAATAGAAGATTCCTCCATTGCTGCCACTGCGGGCCACCAAACAGTGCAGGCGGCTTTACACATGTGCTTCTATTTTGAGAGATAGAGACGAGAGACAACTTTGGTATGATTGACAAGCAACAGCTGGGAAGGAGGATAACGCAGGATTGGAATACAGTGTAACACAGGTGTCACTCACAACGGCTAATTAAAACAAAGCCAGCAGTGTTAATGAGAAATGATGAGTGAATGTGCTGCAGCTCTCATTTCTGTCAGTTTACCTTTGACAAACTTATCAGCAAAGAAAGACTCGGTGATCTCAGGAAAGTTCATAGACAGAAGAAGATTTAATTGACTCAAAATACACTTTCTCATTCTTATACACATGCAGAGAGATGTTGGATCAGTAGTAATAACCACATTTCATGGCAACAAGTGTCCGATTCGCAACATGGAATCCGGATTTCTATTTTTCCTGCTCATTTATATGCGTGTTTAAAGCTTGGACAGCAACAACAAAGAGCATGCTGAATAACTCCAAGCAGAATCCTTTTTTTGTTTGCTTATATGAAGGCTCATATGCACTCCACTCACTGAGTGCCATTGTGATGCAGGCCGCCTTTGATATAGGAAGAGAATAGCAAAACCTTATTTTATGACTCAAATTAACCATTTAAAGTTCTGCTTGACTGTTTGGTGGAACACATTATGGAGATGTCTCTTTCTCTTTACATAGTATGAATTTTCAGTTTGCCACGTTAGTAAAAGTTAATAATAAAAATTCACTTCTGAGGGCTCTGTGTGTTAGGCATATCTTTTGAACATGTATGGTATGGTCTTACTGAACAGGGTTATATAACTTGATACTAGGAAAAAGGCCAACAAGAGCCAAATACATTTCTTTCAAAGCTTCCATGGAAAAGGTTTTGAAGCTAAGTCGATGTAAAAATAAACATGTACTGTTTGTTACAAATGAAAAAATGGGATGAGTAAATACTGTTAATGTGATACACACAATGCTATGCCGTTATAAGATAATACATTTACAATTCTTATGAAATAAAAGAAGAGCTGACAAACATTCATGCTTGTTTATAGGTTATTACATTATATATTACATAAAAATATATCAGTAACATTTTTCTCCATTTCTGAGTTGCTTTCAAAGTGCTAAATATCTACAATAACCATTGTAGCGACTTCTCGCCCAATAGTAGATGCCTATTTTTTTTATCAAAAATAACAAAAAAAGGAATTGTTTGTTGTTATCATTGCACAAAGGAATTAAAAAATGGAAAGACGTTTCTTGATTCATGAGAGCTCTTTTTGGGAATTGCTTAGTTAATAGAAACTATCCTCAGTCTACCTCACCTCACTGAGAGGGATCCGAGGAATCCCATCAGATGCAGAAGCTGATGAGATTTTTTTAATTAATAAATTACCTTTGATGCTAACAGTGTTTTTTTTTAAACTATGTTGTGTGACTGACACTTCTCTCCTGGGTGAGACAACATGTTGGTTAACCCGACTTGAGAAGACATTTCTTAAGAGGATGTGAGTCCAGTCTAAATCCAACACATAAAAAAAACTTCTTGCCTGGATTTAGGCTGTTTCACTTCTCTTTTCCGTGGCAAGGAATTGTGTAACAACAGCTGAGGAATAAAACACTTCAAGAGAAATTCAAGACTTCTCATAAAGGAATGACATCATCCTCACTGAAGGGCCAGCTTAATCAAATTGTTAGTTTTCCACAGTTCATTTTTAAATTTAATATCATATTTTATTGTATATAATATTGTTATTTACATTAGTAGACTGATGTTGCTAGTTGCTATAAATGAAATTGTTCAGCACTATTTAACAATCCAAACATATGGCATAGCCCTCAATGCACCTGTTGTTCCACAGTAGGACAATAGTTGAAATCATGACTCCTAGCTGAATGTGGTCTGCAATGAACATCAGATGAACCCACCAATCTCCAGGATGACAGGATCCTCCAGGCTGCCGGACCCAAACTCCAGGAAATCTCCATTCTCTCTGGTTCTGTCTCTGCTCAGTTGATTAACCTTGTTGCGCAGGAAGTCTCTCTCTCTTTGCATGCTGTGGTATTCTCTCAGTAGTCTTCTTGACTGCTCCTTGTAGCAGGAACATGCTTGGGTTGAATTATGTTGGTCAATCCGACACATGTCTGTTATGGAGCTGTTGAAGGGAAACTGATCTGTATCTTCTTTGGACCGAACTGTAAAACAGAAGATGCGGGTTAACGATTGCAAAACATTCCACTGTGGAAACATGTGACAACATGTGCTATGGCTTATCTTGCAATTTGTTTTCAAGACATTATATAGTTCAAGGGTGCCCAATCCTGGTCCTCGAGGGCCACTATCCTGCATGTTTTAGCTGTTTCCCTCTTCCAACACACCTGATTCAAATGATCAGGATCGTTTTCAGGCTTCTGCAGACCTTGGTGATGAACTGATCATTTGAATCAGGTGTGTTGGAAGAGGAAAATATCTAAAACATGCAGGATAGGGGCCCTCGGGGACCGGAGTTGGGCACCCCTGATATAGTTGTTCACAACTTACATGCAATGCGCAGGGAGATACTGACTGTGGCTAGTATAATGCACAACACTCCAACAGTTAACATCCCAATTCTGAGAAGTCTTTCTTTAGATGTAGCATCTGCAAGAACATATACATACACATTAAAGACAATCATTCTGCAACTCAGGATAATGACACTGCAATCTACTCCTGCCTAAATGTAATCACTTGGTCTAACATTTCTTGCAAAACCTTATTTAAAATCATAGTTCTTCAAGGTTGGTGATCTTAAAGAACAACAAATCCAATAATTCTTCCCCAGAGGCATAATCATTCTGACATCCAGTTATTAAAACATTAAGCTAGTTAGAGTAAACTTTACTGAAAACACACATCATTGATATAACCCCTGATGAACAATGCAGTATTCTTCAATCAAATCTCTTAAGTAATTATTTTAGTCTGGGCTCTTACCTGACTGCTCAGTGCCACCACAGTTTGTTTTGGTTCCTCGAAGTTCGTCTACAGTTTCGTATTCAGAAAGCTCCAGTTCTTGTGCCATGGTGAGCTACTGTGAGGAAGTTGGGGCTTTAATTCACTGTTCTTCTGACAATGCAGAGTCTACACTGTCTGATGTGTTGCTGCTCTGAGGGTTTTTCTTTTTAAAAGAAGGAAGTTGGTATATATTTGGTTTGAGGAAATATGCCTACTTTGAGCCTCTTCGTGAGTCAGCTACCAAAGACTAAATTGAGATATAATTGAGCGCAAATTTCTGTTTACATATTAAATAAGCCGCCTTTCACTGTATATTAAAAAACAAAACAAATTATGGGTCAATTTGATTTCCTTTTCCAAGAAGTATAAGCTTATCTTTGAACAGTCCCAATTTGACAGAAACTAAAAGAGAACCAGGCTAGTCAAATCTTATAATGTCCGACCACATATCACACATGCAGTGGTCTCTTTGACCAAGCAGCCTATAGCACGATGAGCTGACTTGGATATGCTTCACCAGCTTCATCAACACGTTTCCTCCGTTGCTTGTATAAATGATGCGATAGTAATCTGCTTAAAATTCATCCAAACCTCCTGCACTTTTTTGTGTTCTCCACTTTGGGTAATTGCACAGTTTATCATTTGTTATGCATTGACAATAACATGAAATATCCATAAAATATTTTATGTTAGTCAGCGCTCATTAGTTTACTTAATGATAAAAAAAAAGGCCTCCCTTAAGAAAACGAGGCCAGGAACCACTGTCATAGACCCTTTAACATCAGTAAAACAGACCAAAATGCTGTATCATTTAGTTGTATCATTTTATGAATCATTGCTTTATTTTACTATAACCGAAAAGAAGAGGAATAACCTCATATACTAAGGCAATATTATGAGATAAATGTAACTAGTTTGACTTCAGTCATTAATAGGGGCATCATGATTCTCGAGTTCACGATCTGATCAGACTTTACGGTAATTGTAAATAAATGCTCATTTTGATTGATTTTCAATTCAGGATTGAAACTGTGACGCCCCTTATCATCAGTAATCTCCGTGACACAGATTTATGGACGGACCCAAAAAAAATCTATGTGCTCATGTATCACAGCAAGCTGATGTGGAACTAAAACTGGAAGCATATTCTATAGATATATTGTAGCTAAATGGAATTATTAAATGCGTTTAACACATTCAGTGCCCATTCCTTATTCATTACATGCACACACATGTGCTGCGTTTTTAGCAAGAACAGGATGTCACAAGAAATCTAACAATAGCGACAGCTGGCTGTCATACATTTAGTGACAGGTATCGACTAACACATGCAGAGTGTGATAAAAGGAGAATGCATACATATGCAAACGGCATCAACCTTACAGATAAGATGTAACCATGAACATGTGAATTACACCTGTGATAAGGCTCCAACATACACTGGTGCCTGTTCAGCTTACATTTATGTATGAACTCTGATCCACCCAATTTAATATTTTCCCTAGAGGTGAAATCCAGTGGAGGAAGATGTTAATACCTGTCACCTGAGCAGGCTGCCACAGTAAAAGCTAAACTTTATCAGGTCAAATTAAAGCTTGAGCCGTGCAAATGATACAAATACTGACAATACTGTACCACTCCCATATCCTAACAACCACAGGAGAACCACACATGATAGAGTTGTGGAGATGGGTGAAATTAATGGGTGTGTTCGGCTGGAGCAGAGCCGCTTCATGGCACGGAAGTGGATTACAGGGTGCAACAGTGCATTCTAGTGGCCAAAAGGAAAAACACAGGAAGCATTTGAAAAATCTGCTCAGGTTGAAATATTTTTGTGGTTCTTTCATTGCCCATCTGAGAAAGACTTTTTAAAATTCTGCAAATGATCTTGATGTGTAGCAGCACGGTGACCTGAGGCCCTTTCATTTATGGTGCTTCTGAAGCATTTTTAAGGGTGCCTATTTTTGCTGTTGGGAACCATCATTAGAAGAGGCTGAGATTAATAAAACCAGACGACTTAATAATGCTTCACTAATGCTGCTGAGGTTCAACTTTAGCCCAACTGACAAACCCAATTGGTAATGCCAGTGGTGTAGGGGAACGCTACCAGTGAAGCTCATGAAAAGAGACCACAAAAGAGATGAGACTCGGGGCTGTGGGTTTAGAAGATATGAGTATATCATATATGCTATATATACAGTATTTATAGCTGAGTTCATCCATGCAGAAAAAACAATCCCCAACTCTGGGGCAGAGGCACACACATACCTGCACACATGGTCGCTGCACACATTCACTAGAAAACGCTCAGCCATTCATGCCCACAGTCCCTCTCACACTATTCCATATCATGCACCCGTGCACACACATTCACATTCAATTACATGAATTCAGAAGCACTCATGCAGGAGGGCACACACACAAACAGCCAGCTGCATGCATACAGGTATTTCAGGTGTGTGTGTATCCACGTGTGAGAGCTGGGTTTCTAAAAACAATACATAAATCATGGAAAGAATGGCAGCAGTCAATGGTGTGCATGGATGTGAATGCACTCGCTAGTGTCTACAATGCTGCCAAACAGGCCATGATGTCACTCGGCTGGCAGGAAACCTATCACTGAAGATCTTTTTCCTTAGAAGAAATATTTTTAGCAAAGCTAGCAGCAATGCTCAAGGGAGGGTAATGTCAGCCTGTTGCTTGGTCCACTTTGATCTACACCAAAATATCTCAACAACTATTATATGGATGTACAACATTTTGTACAAACATTCATGGTCCCCAGAGAATTAATTTTACCAGTCTCAGAACCCACTGGCTATCAGACAGCCAATGATTTAGCCTTTAGGGACAAGGGCCAATACTTCTGGAGTAGTAGGTGTAGCCAGCGGGTATCCGGATAACGGATTAGTTCTACTCAGACTACAAATAAAAACCAGAATGCTTCTGATATCAGCATATCGTCCTGTTACCTACAGAGTCTGCATTCACATGTAGATATCTGTTTATAAAGATTAGATTTCTGCTGACTTTTCCTCTAGTGCCATTAGCAGGTAACTGCTACAGCAATTGGATGGATTATCTTAAAATTTGGTCCTCACAAGTTTATTTCAGGGTGAAGTCGACACTGTGAACTGTCTTAAAGAAGTCGATGTAACAAACGTGACATCACCCATTAGTGTGGGCTACAGTTTTCAAAGATCAAGTTTGGCATTTTGGTTGTCCCCAACTTGAGCTCTTTGGAACCGGAAATTCCCATATTTGGACAAAAGATTGGAGCTGGGGAGGAGCATGCTAAATTACCAGCTAATACTAGCTAGCTGGTTAGGTACCTCTTTATTGAAATTAAATTGGGTGAAAACACACCCAGAAACAAGTACATGGCTATTGAAATGTACATGGTGCCACTGATACGCATTGCTACACCTCTGTCCTGACTTACAATTTGCCTTGGCAGTGCCAATAAAAGAGGTAGCCACACCCTAAAATATTCCCTGCTTTATTATCTCTTTTACTCTAAATGGGATAAGTTACTAAATGAACACCATGCTATTATAAAGAAGACCTTGAACTAGCCACTGAGACTATAAACTTGAGAAAAATGTTTACTGAGGTTATAATACAAGTAAGAAGAAGGCTCATTTTCCCATTGATTACTATACAATCTGACTCCTTTTTGAAAACCAGTGGGTAACCAGTGGCCTCCTGCTGACTATTAGAAATAATGCAGGTTTAAGGTATTTCTGCACTGGTTTCATTCCCGGTGATTGCCCCTTAGGTGAAAATATTAAACCTTAAAGGCTATCTACTTAGCATCAGCATATTAGCATTGCCATTGTAAACAATCTTCACAACCTCACAGAGCCGCTAGCATGGTTGTAGTATCCAGAGATGCTGCTGCTCTGATTTCATATTACCTTTCTTACTGACACTGCCCCCAAGGACTTTTACACATTTTTTTTAGACTGAACTAGGAATGTTGCTGATTTTTCTTGTCCTCACAAACCGTAAAAAAGCCTTTGTATTGATACAGCTCATTACTTTAGTACTATTTAAATTGCTACTTTGACATTTTTGACAGCCAGCAACATCCTTTTTTGCTTTGCATCACCTACAGTGTGGTCAGTGTGCAATGCAATCTCTGAATGCTGAGGCATTAAGCCATTGTTTGCAGTTTAGTCAGTGATGAATTTGTGCAGGATGACCAAAGATTAATCTTCTAAGGAAAAAATTAGCCAGATGTGGCATGTTGTTTCTCATTAGAGACATGCAGCTCACGCTTTTCCCTGTTACAACAAATACTCTGCCTTGACTTTGTGTGTGACAGCTGGAGATAAGTACTCAGTTAAGTGGAAGCAAAATAAATCAAAGCACTTGCCATCTTTTTGTGACGATTTGTCTAATTCCTGTCTGCTATGTCCAAGGGAGGGTGGCGAGGGGGGAGGAAATAAAGTGGGAGTTGGGGAATGCGGAGATGGCGTTAGTGTGGTGGGGGATGAGAAGAGAGACAGAGTCAGGGAGAAAGTGTGTGTTTGGACCAGCTGCACAGCAAATCTGTTTATTCTGCACAATTTGGCATCAAACACAACAGACTGCTGAGTGCCTGCTACTGCTTGTGGTGCCCCATTAAAATGGAATTTATTGCTGCCTTAAGAGCAAGCCCAAATTACACATTTTTCCCCTACGTCCTCCTCCATCCCTCTCTCTCGCTCACTTATTTGCACTTTTTCTTTTTCTCTGGCTGTGGTGATGGTAGTGGTGTGGGGGCTTGTTTTTCCACTTCTAGCAGCAGCTGTCAGACAAGTCGTGAGAAGAGCTTATTACAGACCAAAACGGGCAGGTATGGTTGGCATGCCCACCAACCTGCCAGCCATCTCCACTGTAACCTGAGTGAGTGGCACTAAGACATCAAATTGAAAAGAGCCTGCACTTTCCATAAATGTGGTGGCATCTCATCTCAGAATCAGAATACACAACACTAAACCATTTTTATGTCTTTTATCGCCCCTCATCCGTCTCTGAGAGGACAGGCATTTGGTTGAAAGGTGTGTCCTCACAAGTATGAAGACACTCCTGTCATGTGAAGGCATCCTATGTTGGGTAGGTATTTTTAGAGGACAGTTCATTGGCATATTTTTGTTGCATCCAGAGGACGGTGACTGAAAAAACGTCGCTGTTTAAGCTTTCAGTCACATAACACCATGAGCCTGACAACCTGTTACCCGTTAGTTTACACTAATTTGTAACCAGTCTTTGAACTTATGCTGTAAAGAGAGCGTGAACTTGGGGCCCACATCTTGCTCCATAAATCTCCTCAGCCAATGATAAATTCATATTTAATGACCATGGCCATCGTCTGGGAAGGAGGAGCATTCTTTCATTATTGCCTCTTTCCCCTGCTGCTTGGTCGAGATAATTGATTTCTCTGTGGTAACAAGGTATCGACCACGCATGGAAGCCGGCTAAGACGGCGGTTCGATTCAAAGGAGGGGTGGAGAGGGGAGGGGAAAAAAACAGAAGGAACGAGGGAAGAAGAGATAGAGTGAGAGAGCAAGAGCATTGAAAGCCAACAAGCCATACAATTATTTGCAGTTAAAAAACTCACTGGCTTTAGGTGGGTGTAGATTGGACAATGACTCTTGTCTTGTTTTTCAGGGCTTTTACAGGCCTAGTGCAGAACCAGCTTAGTATTTCAGTGTTGTATGTTTAATTCACCAAATGGAAAGCATATTGATCACACAATCTGTCACATAAATTACTGAAAACAGTGTCAGAAACAAATCTGGAGGACCACTTTTCAAGCACATGCTTAGCCTGCTAAGGAAACAGCATATTGGTCCTCATGTTTTTTAAATTTGCAGCATTACACTTTATTCTCTCTCAACCTGACAAACGGCTCCTTCTCCCCCATCCATTTTGATGTCATTTCAAAAGCAAATCTGCATGCTGCCTAGCCTAATCCAGCAGTAAATCTTCCAAAAATAGTGAGCAGGTTCTACAACACAGCGGGAACACAGAAATGCCCCCCAGCAAGTGACAAAATATGTAAAACACTGTGTTTTATGTAGCACATGCACATACAAAAGTAGTCAAACACAAGACATGTGAGAACTATTTGTCTCGGGGGGTTTGCCTTAAACAATGTATTGATTAGATACCTGATCAGCCGGGTGGATATGACTGGCAGTTATTGAGTTAACGTCTCTCCAGTGCTGACATTATTGACCTATATGCTGCAGACACCCACTACATGCTACAAAGCTTGACAGGTATATATTAACAGCAATAACTAAACCTTATGAATTGAATAATGTATTGATTGTATTCAGCTTCAGGAGATGGTAATAGTTCTGTTGGTTCCTTTTGGCATCACTGCCTGCAGGTCACTCTATAAATAGAGGAATTAAATCGTGCCGTTGTTGCTGTGTGTTTACCAGCTTACATTGTAATTTATTTAAGAGCTCTTAATTGGACTAGTTACTCATTTGGCCCTCGTTGGTCCCACAGCAGAGTGGAGCTCTATCACTGCACACTGGGGCATGCTGGAATATGGAGCTACAGAGACTCACTGTACACAGCCAGCTGTTTGATGTCTGCAACCGCCGAGCACATGCTGCACCGTACAGCATAAATAAACACACAATCCCCCGATGAGAGGACAGATCGACACACAGGAGACCTTATTTCAGGCTAATGAACTATTAATGTTGATTTGAAATTCAAACATTTTCCGAGGGTCTTCTCTGCACGGCTCATTGTGTTTGCGCGCGAGTGAGAGAGAAAGGAGAGAACAAACTCTTTTGGATGAAATCTGCGCACCATATTTTCATTTCTCCCCCAAACAGCTGGGCTCAGATCTCAAAGGGCCTCATGTGTTGTTGAAGCTCTGTATTGAATGAGGCCATACAAAATGTATGTCAATGGGTTCAGCCTGGCTTAGCACTCTCCACAGTAACTGTTAATGGAATAACTATAAGATGTATAAATGATCCCTGCTTTAATTCGTAATAATGTTGGACCTCATCGCCTGCCCACTCAGCCCAACAGATTATGGAAATAGCTGTAATGACTATTGGAACAATGAGCCAAATTGCATTATCATTCAGTGCCACATCAGCTTTGGAATAACTGACGCTGTGCTTTTGCTCTTTCACTGAAGATCTTAAATAACAATGGCAAACATTCAATTTCCCGCAGTTAAATGAAGATGAAGAGTGTTAAACATGAAGGTTTTGTGAATTAGGCCCAAATAACATACTCACAGCTAATAGCGCTAATCCATGTCAAGGTGCATTGCTTTTTTTGGTTGAATTGCCGGTTACAAAACCCACCCATCATGCATGTATGCCTCACATGCTCCATTTCAGCAGGGTTCGTTGCCCCACATGCCCAGCTCATGCATGAACAACACCCACCAAGACAAAAGAAGCAGTCTTTGATGTTTTATTTTTAGCTCAGCTGTGGACTTCTGTGTGATCATATTTGAGCTAAAACAAAGAAATTAAGTTTAACATTCAGTCCACAAAATCTTTGGTTAAAGTCACTACATCAGTAGACAATATTCCATTAGAGAAATAAAACCGTACAATGTAAAAAATGTATAAAACACAGTGTGGTATTACTGGAGTCTTGAAACCTCATGTTTCTGAACTGGCATGGTTAGATTTAGTTTGAACCATGAAATACAGTGTTTTTTGTCAACAAATATTTCTCCTCTAATTAACTAATACTTGGACCTGAAATATCATCATCACACTAAAATCTGGAGCTTCTTAAAGGTGACAGAGCAGCAAAGAGAGATTTCCTCAGAGAAAGCATAACATCTTGTGCATTATTCTTTATGTAACTGTTTAGAAAGCTACTATGGACAAAGATAGTTAAAATAGTGAAGTGCATGCAAATATTCTTTTACATTCATAAAGTAAAGAAGCTCCAGATTTTATTTTGTGAGGACCATTCAGATGTGAGTCACTGGCTTGCAAAAGAGGAAAATATTGACTAAACTGTCCTGGATCACAGGAATAACTTAGAGATCTTCCAATGATTTGTTGATTGTACTGAGTGTCAGTAAAACTGACTGGTTGTGTGCATAATATATAGTAGGTCATCTTCATTGGTTATGGCTTGCATATTAAAAGTGGTGCAACAGCAGCCCCTAGTGGTGGGTATTCCCAGGTAGAGAACACATTTACTTAGAATGTTCCATACAGTGCAAAATGCAACATTGTTCCCATTCAGTATCAGTGTTTAAATTGCAGTATTGTTAGAGTAAATTAATTGTCATGATTCGGATATGTCAAAGCACACAATCAACATAAATATAAAACAAAATGTTAAATCATGGAAACAAAAAAAGGTGTCACTTTCAGGACAATGACAAGGCAACCAATGCCAAAAAACAGACATTGACCAATAATACAGTTTCTTTTCTTTCCTTTCTGTCCAGTGCACATATGTTTGAGCACCCCTGTTGCTGTGGTTAGAACCACAGGTGCAAAGAGGGACTAACACCTGTGAATGGTTGCTTGGTCAAAGCCTTCAAACTCTTTACAATCACATTGATGTCGAGGCCAATAATAAATCATTAGTAATCAAAGATATAAAAACAAACTGGAACATTCATGCAGGAAACAGGTTAGAAAGTCTTGTATAAAATATTTGAATAAAAAAAACTCAGTAATAAAACTGTTAGATGCTAAAATTGCACAGTAGTTTTCCCACATGATTATGTGCATATATATTCAGCTATTGCAGTAAATAACC
>CAFUXE010000344.1:31090-43600 GCA_903364295.1 Serranus cabrilla
GGGGGGCAGACAGCAGAATTTATACTCCGTTAAAGTTATTTTAGCAATAGGCTTAACTGTGAAGATGAATGTTTAGAGGTAAATACAGGAATAAAAATGTATTATGTGGACAACCAAGTGAGCTTCATTAGATTGTTGATCATTGACATGAGCTTGGATTCTTAAGTTCATCAAGGCCTAAATGTGTCTGGACCTCCTGTTTGTGAAGCAACGCCTCGAAACTGAAGAAGTTTGACTTTCAGTTTTTTTCAGTTTGACAGTCAGATCTTGATCTTTCAACATCTGAAGGGACGTGCACATGCATTTGATATCCTTGTGTCGTGCTGTTTACACATCTGTATCCTATAGATGAGCAGTTTTTTTGGCCTTTCAGTTGACAGCTCTGAACACCCACACAGGTGTAAGTCCCAGTAAGCCAGCATAGACAACACAACGACCCAGAAAGCAAAGCCACTAAATGGAATTCAACCGTCATTCATTTTATTATTTACGCCTGTGCAAAAAAGGCCTATTGTGAATAAAATTATAATTTCCAACTATTATTTAAATGCACATGGGAATGAAATTGGTTTCATAAGCCCCATTAGAAATAAAACAGTAAATGACTTGTAGGAGGGAGGTGAACATATTTAAAAGTAATTTGGTGTAATTCTAAGTTTTCTTTCTTTTTCAGCAGCAATGTGCAGGAGCTCACAAGGTTTTCTTCTCTGACTGACTGTATGAGAGATTAGCTGAACTTACATGGTGGTGCTGGAGAGGGTCTGCTTCATGCGCTGGGACAGCGAGCTGGAGGACGGTGTTTTGGACATCATCTGGTGTTCTGGAGTGGTCAGTGGTCCCAGTATGCTTACTGCAGATAAATTAATAAAATCAAAGCATGCTCAGTGTAACAAATTTGATTTTGTCATTTGTCAACCAAAGATGCTGAGCACAAATGCCCAGAAATTGAGGAAAAAAATGGTTTTAACCTCTAGTCATAGAGTCATATCATGTATATCATTTAAACAGTATGTCAAAATGAAATAGAACACATTGTCTTGTTCTCATCCACAATCAGTGATTTTACCTTTGTGGTCTGGAGTCTCAGTGTGACGAGTATTGTCCATGCCTGCATTATCTGGATAAGCAAACTGGCTCCAGTAGTTTGTTGGAATACTGAGCAAACGCTCTATAATCTAGAAAAACATAAAATAAATACAATGTTTAACATAAGAACCACAGAACCCTGATCTTGAAGTAAAAAACTGCACACACATCCATACACTTAAACCATGTGCTATTTTATTTGCTGTTAATTCAGTCTGAGCATTTCGTCTTTATTATCATACCCGTGGTTGTCGGCTGGTGTCGTGCAGAATGGTCATAGGGTCTGGGTCAGGAACAGCATGACCCACAAGAGTAGGGCCAAACACCCTGGCCAGGTTAGTCACATCCATCCTGGTATCCACACACTCAGAGACCCTGAGAAAGAAAGGGGCAGATATTTCAGTCTTAACCAAAACTAAACTTTATCTGTACTGCAGAGAGGCTTACTCTTGTCTCAGATATTATACAATTTGGTAAAAGTTCTTCTGGCTTACAAGTATAAGGGGTAATAAGGCTTGGGTCATTATGAAGGTCTTATGGTATACCAGGGCTTTAGAAATCCCCATGGTGTGATTTTAAATATCATCTGTATGAAAAACTGTATGAAAAAATAGATACCGCACCAGGCTAGATGGAAGGTAATGTGAGCAAAGGGGAGTAAGGCATCTTTGCACTCCTGAAATTTAATGTAAATTACTTCTGCAGATGGATCATCAGGCAGGCCAGAGTGTCTCGGTTGGGTTGAGGCAGCTCACTGATGGTCTGATACAGCATGGCGAGACTGTTGCCATCATCCTGGATTTCTACAAAAACATTAACATCAGTTTTTTTAATATTCATGCACATACTTGTTCCCTCATTCCCATAGATCCCATTTAAAAAATCCTTGAACTAATAAAGTTACGTAAACATTCAGACAGATAAAGGCCAGTGTGGATGCAGCAATCTTTTACAAGTGATTCTACAAGTCTGAGAAACTCACCGGCTGCCTCCATGAAGGCTTTGTTGAGGCGGAAGGTGAGCAGTGGCTCTGGGAGGTTTCTTAGAAAGTCTTTGAGGACACCTGTAATGACGTTGATGTCGTCCACTTTGTGAAGTGGAGGCAGAGTCTTTCCTCTAATCAGCTTCTCCTTCAGCTCTTTCACCATGCGCTCCTGCCCAGACACTCTGTACAGGCCAACCTGGGGCAGGGAAGAGATAAAAGAAACCAGCTCTCATTGTTTGGCAGCCTGTGATACCGCGCGACTGGATGAGATAACTAATTAGAGAGAAATTATCTGTTGTAATCGCTCAAGGGAAAGGGATCAGAGCATAACATGAAGGTGACAAGTAAACAAGGACTTTAATAGAGTCTGTATCACCTCATGTAGGCCTCTGTGTTCAATCTCCTTAATGCAGTAGATAACCAAAGCTGGGATCTTTGGGGAGGTGGCTGGAGCAAAATCAGCCAAGGTGGACTGCACACAAAACACATCAATTTCATTTAAACGTTAAAGCAGAATAGAAAGTAATACAATTATAATGGAGAGGAAAAGAAAAATGTACCTCTGCGTTCTTGATGGGAGTGCTGGCAGCTGTGGGGTCACAGGGCAGGGGACAGCTATCACGGCACTCTGGGTGGGTCACAACTCGACAATCCTGGCAACGAAGGTACATCTTGCCAAACTTTGTTCTTCTTCCACAAGGAACACAGAACTCAGACTTGATCACCTTTGGGACAGAGGGGACACAGTGTCCAAGGTTAGTTAGATACTTTAGGTAGTGGTACTTCAGCAAGGTGAACAGGCTTTTAGTTTTTATGCAGACTCAACAATAAGTATACAGTCTCACTGTTTTGGCGATGAACTGGTGCTTCTTTCCTCCTCCATTAGCTCTGGGGGCTCTGCGCTTGGCTGGAAAATCGGAGACTGGTGTGCTGGGAGCCTCACTGGCAGTTTCGGATTGATCGGTAGTGGTGGTGGTATCACCCCATGCTGCAGCAACTACAGACACAATCACATGTTTGAAAAATTCCCATACAAGTGAAGTGACTCAAAATGCATTACTTTAAGCATACATTGGTTTTAAAAGATGTACAAAACTCTCACCGCTCTTCCTGCTGCGTGTCCAGTAAGGCACAGTTTCAATGGTGGAGACGGCCTCGACGGCACCACCATTCACCGGCACAGTGATGGTGGTTTTGGCCACTATAGACTCATTCATCTGAATCATAAAAAACAACAAACAAATAACAAAAAAGACGTTTAATACCTTTTTTATCCAAACTAACAAAAAGATAATCGACTAAAATGAGTTGAAAACCAATATTGAGGTTTATTCTGCCTTAAAAGCTGTTTGTATGCCATTTTAATCAAGAGCCGTAATCAAAGCTGTTTTACAGACAGACACACTTGTCAGCTGTTAGTGTTATATAGCACATTGAGCTGCAGAGGTCAGTCTTACCCTATCTGATGTGCGTCCAGTGGAGCGGGGTTTCTTCATTGCCTGAGGAGGAACCTCGAGGAGTTTTCTGGAGGAACGCTGTGAATTAAAATGTACAGCAATGTTCAAACACTTTTCATGCCAAAAATGAGCAATAGAAAGTTGTGCAGATGTATAGAAACGCATGAATCAAAAAATGAAAAATAAAGACATGACTCACTCTTTTCTGACGTTTCCGCAGCCTCACAGTCTTCATCGCAGAGGAATCCCAGTCCTACAGGTAGAGCATAGAGACAGACCTTGGCACTAAAATAGCTTAATAAACACTGTTGCCCTGCTATCTGATCCTCTAATCAATCAGCAATTTTCCTAAAATATACAGTAAAACATTTAAGAAAATATATACCAGAGAGTCGTCTGTTTGGTCAAAGCTGATGTCTGAAAGCAAAGAAGCTGATTCATCGATGGTAGTTAACCTGTAAAATAGATTCAAGTCAACATTTAAAGTTATTTAAATGGTCCATGGTTAGTTGAAAAATGACAAAATATTCTGATAAATCATACAAGCTTGTAGATAGGAACTAATTTTGACATATTGATTTTGATTCCCTACAGTGTTCAGTATGCAGGCTGCACCTTTTGTAATGGCAGAAACTATATTTACTCATGTACTAAAAGGCAACAGTAGAGCACCTTCGACTGGTGTTGAGGTTGCCTTTAGCAGCCTGTGCTGCCTGCGAGTGTGCACTGAGGAAGGCCAGGGCGGAGCGCTGCTCTTCACTCAGGTGGATACTGTTGTTCTCTGATACCAGCAGCTCCCGGATCAGCTGCAGCTGACGTTCCTGTTACACACAAAGAAAACGCATTATCATTACTAATATTATTATCAATCACCAGTTATACAAAATCTTAAATACAAAGCGAGCTTTACTATGTGTAGTGACTAGTGGCATTATATGAAGGTTAACTTCTAGTTTCCCTTTCTTTAATTTACTTTTTATCCCATAAGCAACTGTGCAGACACAAGATACAAGACTTCTTAGTAGTGTTGCACTAACCAGCTTCTCATAGACTGCCTCAGCTTTCTGCCGCCGGCGGATCTCCACATCCACCTGGTTGCGAGCATGCTTGAGTTTAACCTCCAGGGCTCCCCTCTCAGTCTCTGCTTTAGCCAGCACCTCTTTACATGAAACCAGGTCCTCGCCTGTTCGCATCCACTTCTTGCGGCACTCCTCAAAGTTCAGTGCCATCTGGAGGAACTCTGAATAACAAAACAGAAGAGATTTTTTACTGCTATGCACAATATACTATTCTAATGTAATGGTTATGTGTATTAAGCTGCCCAAACTACACAGGTTTGCAGGGGCAATTATGCAAATAATCTTTAAGCTAGAGGACAAAAAGACAGAGTGCTCTGCTGTAAAGTGAACAAATGAACAACAGAGCTTTCCTGTTGTTAAAATGGAAATGAACTGCATTATCTAGACTATTGAAATGGAAATGTTTGCTACACCCCAATAGCGACTTCAACCCCCACTTGTGTCATGGGGTGCACCATCAGTTTCTACAGCATATCCTGGCCCTTTCCACCTTAACTTACTAAAGCAAATGCTCTACAGTCAGTGCAGCGTCTGCATGTATCGCCCGTGGCAAAGAATGCACTGCACCAACACAATTTGGTATAGAAATGCACCAAAAATCATCACATAGCACCATGCCGTCTTCTAACACGTTAACTCGAGCTACACAACAAAGTTACTTCTTTGTGTTTTACTGACAAGCTTCTAAAAAGATGGCAAATACCTAAACAAAGTGTGAAAAAATAACTTACGTGGTTCAATGCCCTCATTCAGACTTTCCACCTGGGCTCCCAGACACTGGAACTGGTTGTGCAGGTTCACCACAGACGACTCCATCATGTCTTACTGCAGCTGCTTAGATTGGTAGGGAGGAACGGGTGAGCTGGATAGTAATGTTAGTTAATGTTCACAGAATTAGGTTTCGCTGACGCTTAACAGATTCTTAGCGCTGAATTAGCCCATTACTTTAACGGCATTTCATGTCAGTAGGTTCGCCTTCAAACATGTGAACTAAAACTGACATCTTCATTAGCTGTAGTGCTAAAGAATAACAGCGGTTTTTACGCTTAATTGTTCGCCATAACTTTATCCCCTCTGTAATTAAAACAACTCTCAAGCTTGTTCGCCAAATAATGCTGTGACAGTTTTAACGTTACTGTGCCTAGAATGGCATGCTAACATTAGCACGTTTGTATTGACTTGTATCTAGCTAACTATCGTACGGTTGGTCAAAAGGAAGACAAGACACACTTACCTGTGCAATGTCGTCCTTGTGATAGTGTGGCAGACATGTAATGTAAGACCGCCAGATGTTAAAAGCAGAGTTTAGATGGTTTACTCCCGCACCAGCAACAGCGGAGCCACACCTGCCTGATAAAGTTTGCACATTCTTCTTAAAATTTCAAAATCAGCGCCGGTTTTCTTCTTCGTTGGCTGATTTGAAGTCGGAGCTCTCTGTCGCCCCCCACATACCCAGAGGTGTAACTACATGGGTTTGTGGCTGCAAGGTATCCATATGACACCTTTTATTTGTCGAAATGTGAAATATTCCAAATGCATGTTTTATATGACATTATATAATATTATTAAGGATTGCCTCGATAATCTTACAAATTAAAAGCAACATTAACTGGAAATTCACTGTACCATAAACCAATAATCCACATTTTATCCACATTATCTATTTTAACTCAAGTCAAGTACGTACATTTAAAATATATGTCAATTTCATGTTATCATGGATACAAAGCTTTATTTTTTAAGATAACCCATTCGTCATTTTATTTATTTGTTAAGGAGATAGATAAATAAATAAAGAGCCTCTCTTTCTATTGTAAATTGCATCACCAATTCATGAACTGCAAAAACCGTAAATTAACATTGATTTGGTAAGCATATCATTTATAAAGTTAATTCTATATGAATCTCTCTTTCTATTATCCAATTCATTATGATTTAGTGAACTGCTATATAACCATTTCAAACTTTTGACATCCATACATACCAGTGAAAGGAGGACATGTGGGACATAATAAAAAAAACAATGTGTCTTTTCATGTACTGCAAAGAAAGTCAACAAAACATTTTAGATTACCAAGATTACCTCTGTCTTAAAATGTAAATCTATTCATGCTGGGCACATAGTTTTAAGAACCTCTAAAGGTTTTTGGTATAATAACAGTGCTTGAGGTCACTGTCTTTCAAATATCTGCTTCAGGCTTATTAACTGTACCCGGTAACCCCATTAGTATTGATATAAGCCGTTTGCACAATGAATGAAAAAAAGGTAGTTTGTTTGAGGTGTGTCAGGACAGTATTTGTGCCTCCTGCTCTTCTGACAGCATATCAGAAATATTGAATTCAGTATGGTGAAATTATGTGTGAACTCATAAAATCCTTTGAAACAGTCAGGGACTGTGTCCTGTTGTTGTGAGCCAGGCACATGGAATGCACACAACAGCATCATTAATCAGCAACGGATGGCATATCTGGGTGCAGCAGCTCTACTGTGAATCATTTAATGAGGGTAACACACACACATACACACACACAAAATCAATTGCACAACAATTTACACATATGTGTTTATAATGCATCAGGCATTTTAAACAACCCAACAATAGACTAACTGATTTGTGTGTGTTTTTATAATGCATTGGCAGTTGGATTTAGCATCACACTTGTCCCCACAGCACTGTGCGTGCGTGTGTGTTCAGAATACTGCAGGTCCATTAGAGGTGATTTGAGATAATAGGATCTGTCAGTCAATATGCGCTCTCTGTCTTAGTCAATTATTCATCTATATACCTACATTTCCTCAAGTCACAGTTCATTTAACTGCCAGAATTCTCTTTTTACATCAATCACTGTCTGCTCTGTCTTAAACGGAGTGGACCATTACCGCTATCCGCATTAATCTGTGACCTGGCATCAACCAGGTGCAGCTGGGAGGAAAGGGAGGGAGGGGGGGCATAATTAATTTAGCAAAACAGAGCATCTGCTTTTTTTCATTCACCGTAATGTTTTTAAATGTACGTTTACAACAAAGTACAAATGTATTATTTATGAGATCAGACAATATATTGTAAAAGGCACGTTATCACTTTGCCAAGTTTATTCAGACAGGCGACATAAGTCAATATAACTTGTTCTGTAATACCTGCACAGATTTTTCTGTCATTTACAAGCAGTTCTTAAGACAGAGTGTTTACCTGAATAATGAGTTCACAGATTTTTAGCTGTGGGTGTAAAAGGTGGATATGATACAACAATAACGTCCAAATTTCATAAGTGCATCTCAGGAGTGAAAAGTAACAGGAGGCTCTAATGCACCCAAGTTTCAGAGGAAGCACCTGCAGATTGTGCTGACTCCAGGGTTAGGCCTCCTCAGTGGCACCATTGGAAGGGTAATGGATTCACAAACAGCCTCATGGGGAACACTTGGCAGATACGCATCTACTTAGGAGGATGCATTGACGCAGAACACGCCCTCTATACATCCTGTGCATGTTTGTGCCCATGAAGCAAAGTAAAGTTTAAGGGTCTGAATACAGATGAAAAAAAAAAGATAAAACAAGAAACAAAACAAGCATTTTTATATACAGTAGTTTTCTCAATAATGTGCATAGTTTCTGTCAACTTTGGTGAATAAATGGAGAAAGTGCTTGTTGTGTATGTATTGTTGAACAGAAACAGTAACACAATAGTTCATATCTAGCAATGTAGAGGGAGTGGACAAAAAACATAAATAATGTAATACAATCAAAGTAACCCTGCAACAAATACAACTACTGAGAAAGTGTCAATTAATCATAATTTTATCAAAACCACAATATAGACTAGTGCAGTGCAGAAATTGCATGAGGCGCAATATTTATTAAAGGCTCAATATGTGTTAAAATATAAGTCAGAATTAAGTGTTATGGTGTTGCAAGATGCTACTGAAGAAAAAATCCTTGTTTGGTTCAGGTTATTGCAAATAAAATCCACAATGATCATTCAAATAGATTTTTTCAATGAATACGAGAATAATGATGCAAAAATGATAATTCCCTCCAATATAGTTAATCATATTGCCATTGGAATATCAGTTAAAATGATTGCAGTTGGCTTATTCTATCCAAATTGTCCAGGCTATTGAATAACAATATAATATTAAGTGTGCCTCTTATTTTGACCACTCTATAATAGACATTGTATATTGTATATTGCATTATAGCTGTACCTTCAAGTTCAATCAATACCAGTGTCAAGCTTCACAAAGGTAGTTTTTATTGCGGATATATTATATTGAATTTCATTATTTTTTAAAGTGTGCATGTTTTTGTGTCAACACCCCAAAGACTTTAGTCTGGCACCAGAAGTCGATTTAAATATAACGTTTCCCGAGTTAACAGGATGTTTTTACAAAACGGAATGTCACACCACCGGCAAGACTACTTTCATCATCTGTGAAAGGACGGCAGATGAATCTGTTGGTGCTGAGTGAGTCTGCAGGCACGTGGAAACGCTCTGGCCGAGTGAGTACAGTGATAAGATAATGTGCATAGGTGCACTCCAAACATCCCATCAATTGAATTACAAGTGGAATCTCCCACTCAGAGAGTGTTTACTGGAAAAGGCTCCCCATTTCCTTCAATGCTTCAATAACAACAACATTTTGAAACCTGACACTTGGTAAACACTCCACCTCAAACACATATATGAGTGGATTAAACATCTTATATTCTAGAGTTTGAAAAATGGGAGAGAACTCTATAAAAAATATTGTTTTATTGATTTGAGCTTGTTTAACCAGTGTATCTTGTTGCTTAAAGAAAGGACAAGAGCATTCAAACTAAAAGAAAGTAAAAATGCTCCTGTCGACTGAATCTGTTACTGTTTATTAAATCTCTTATGTACTGATTAAACTATTATCTTACATAGAAGTGAAATCAGCCCTGTGGTGTTCTCAGGCAGTGCTCAAGGCTGAAGCTGATTCACAATGCATTTGTAACAGTGTTGTTTCTCAGAAAAGAGCAGGCAAAATGAGAAAAAAAGACACATTTGTATTGGCTCAGTATTACTATTTTCAACATAACCTTCCAGAGATAATTTATATTATTTAAAACATCCATCCTCATATACCTCCCTTTGAAGCCTGGAATTATTAAGAACAAATATCCTGAAAAATGTACTTGGCATGGGATATTATTTACACTTTGTCGTAACTGCATGAGGGAGTGACTAAGTGTGATTTCAAAGTAAGGTACAGTTCAGTTCCTCCTGTTTTTCTGAAGTCATAATTAATGTTGCTGCATGCAAAGAAAGTGTACTGAATGTTTACTGATAACTGATCCAGCTCTATGGTCCTAGTGTCACAGTCTCTTCATGAGAATGTCGTGCAAGTTCCTTTGTACAGCACATGGCTGCTAAAAATAAATAATTTAAATGAAAACAGGCATTCTGTCACAGTCTTCACGACCCCATGGTGCAAACAGGAATGACGATGATAAGAATGATAGCCACTGCAGTGGCAATGAGTGCAAGCAGCTTGCAGACCTTGGCCCGGCGGAGGTCAGCCTCTTTACGCCTGAGTAAAGCGTCGTAGCCTGGGGTGTAGATGTCGTCCATCCAGAACTCCATGTTGTTGGGGTTCAGAGAGTCCTGGTTCTGGGGAATGTGGTGAGATTTTAGGAGGCGGTATAGGGTCATGTAGGTTAATACAAATCTAATCTCATCTAATCAAAGATGTTGAAGAAAATTCTAATATTTTACCTTCCTGACATGCATTATAAATTTAACTATCCTCACTTTTCATGAGCATGCATTGTGTATTTATAAAAAAAATATTGCAGTGAACAATTCAGAAAACATCTAGTTTAGTCATTTATTGACTTAAACCACTGACCTTATATAAAAGACATGGGAACAAAACGTTGTAATGTTTTTGACGAAGGCAGCATTTTCCAAGTCATCCAATCTTACCTGTAAGTCCAAAGGGGAGATCCGTGCCTCTCTCTCGTCTACAGTCCAAATGGGCCTTCCCCTCCCTCCAGACAATCTGGGGTCAATGATCTTTCCTGAGGTTAGCCCACCCGTCAGACTGCTGTCTTTGTGGCGGAATAGAGACGAGTTAAAAACTTGTTCCACCAGGTTGGAGGACTTTTTGGAGAGTAGGTTAGTCGTGCTGCCTGATTGATCTGCCTGGAAGGAAATTGGGCCACAGACAGATTTTAAATAGACTGTATATACAAAAATCTTACCCCTGGTATATTTTATTTGTATGTTTTCATTTCTGCACTATTTTATATCTCACATTCTTCTTTGTATACATATTTAATGAATGTTGTTGGAGGGAGCCTGATTCTCATTGCCAATCACTGCTTCTCTGTAATTGTTGTATAATAAAGTGGCCTGATAAGCTTGTCAACTGACCACACAATCATGTTGATACTCAGCAGACCACAGGGCCAGCTACAGGTCTAACACATTTTGTGGTTGCACTGCATGAATATAAAGTAAGTATTTCACTTTTTCTTTTAAAATGGATTACTGCTGAATCTATTCCAAACTGATGCTCATATGCTGAGACACTCATCTTTAATCTAACTGTTATCACTACTTTTACCAAGGAAGTCTATTCTTGCTCTGTCTTTTTGTCAGCAGGATTACAGAAAAACTACTGGCCTTATTTTCATGGAACTAGGTGGAAGGGTGTATCAAGTACAAACCCGGAAAAATTTGAAGGGGACCAGAATTTTGTGGATCCAATTTTTTTTCACATTCGTTAACATTGTGAAATGGAGCATTCATAGTGTTTGAATATTATTAAAAAAAAAAGAGTTCCCAATTGGGAAAATGGTTGGATCCTTTACACTGCATATAAGACATAAGGCATGCCCTGGTAGAGGTCTGCGCTTTCTGAGTGCCCTTCTAGCTTTGTCATAGAAAATATATAATAAAATATATAAAGGAAAAATGCTCTACCTGTCCATGTGAAGCTTTTTCATCTTTACTTCTCGAAAATGACACTGTCCAGTCTCTTGCAGAGTTAGAGACATTCAGCTGTTTGGAGTCAGAGACACTTTTCTCTTCAGGCTGGGTTTTGGAGGCACGACGCGATGATGCATCCTTCTTCCCTTCTTTCCCTCCCTTTGAATGAGCCTGACCTTTGCTGCTTTCTGTTTGCTCCAAAGGAGTGTTCCACCGGCTCCACTCCAGACTGCTAGTGCTGGTCGCTGGAAACATATGCTCGGACACAGACAGAGGCTGAGGCTCTGAAGACTCAGAAGGGGTAATAGGGTGGCTCATAAAAGAGGAGACACCACTGAGAGGCTCGAGCCATCGCCCACCTGAACCTTGTCCATCACTGCTGATAGGCTGCTGGATTTTTTCATCCAGCCGCTGCAGAGCCGAGAGTACCTGGGAAATCTCAGCCTTAACATCATTCAGTGACTCCAGTTGTCTTTCTATCTGGCTCATACGGAGCAGCAGCTTACAGACACTGGCCTTGAGCCCATCATCGCTGCTTTCCAGAGAGTGGAAGAGCCTTTGGAGTTGACCTAGACGGCCACGTCTGGCCTCAGGGGTGTCCTGGTTTATTGCCGCTGAGCCATCGCTTGGGTGCAGGACTCCGGTAGAACCGCACATGCTTATATCATCTAAGAAACGAAAGATGGCACTGATGTCATCCTCGCCAAATTCAGGGTCGTCTAATGAGGTCATGAAGGAGAGACGATCAGCGTGGACCAGGCTATGGAGGCGCCGGGTGTCTGGAGGGTCTGTCTGGGTCCCTTGAGCCTTGACCACATCGCTTATACTTGGAAATCCGCTATCCCCACTCTCACCTCCTGAGCTGCTGATAGCAGGGGTTGATCGTCTTGGAAGCAGCCCACCTGATTCCATCCCCATTCCAATGCTGCTCGGCCCGATCCGGTCCTCT
>CAFUXE010000344.1:43712-59041 GCA_903364295.1 Serranus cabrilla
GGTTGACTGTTGCTGGTGACGGGTAAGGATTCGGGATTGTTTCAAAGCTGTGATTGTCGAAGCCTTTCTGCCCCTTGGGACTGGGAGACTCACTGTTAACGGTCACCTGTGGTATCAGAGGTGGCTGATTATGGAAGTCCTTCCTAAAGATGTTTCTCTTCTGGTCGACAGACGATCCCGGTTCATCTTCAAATACCTCCATAGGCGCAGAGTCTCCACTAGTTTCACTGTCCGTCTCCAAAGGCAAATAGATATTCTTCATAATCTCGTTGGGGATTTGTCCAGTAGGGTACAAAAGCGTCGTGTGAGGCAAGTCAAAAGACACAGCCCTCGCTCTGATTGGAGGGGAGGAGACAAGTGAGATGGGATCAGGGGGAAGACTTCCTCGCTTGCGGGCGGAGTAATTAGGTCTTGGATACAGCAAGTGCTGATCGATAGGCCTGCCACTGGAGTCAGAGTGGGCACGTGCTCTTTCTCGACCAGAAATGTTCAGCTGGTGTATTCCAGGCAGGTTGGGGCCTGGGGACTGGTCGACTGGGAGAACCGTCTGGGCTCTCATTGGTTGGCTGTCATCAGGGGCCCCACCCGTCATCTGGATAAGATTGAAGATAGTTACAATGTCAGCAGCGACGCCTATGGGTGAAAGCCCCTGGCCTCTGGTGGACACCCGGTCTCTGAAAAGAGTAGCTGGGAAACATGGGTCCTGGCTGGCAGCAGCAAACAATAAACTCCTGAGCTCAATGAGGTGCTCTAGGTCAAAGCGGGTGCTGACCATGCGACAGAGATCCTGGAAGGAGAGCCATTGGCGCATATTGGCCAGTTCATCCAGGATGCTCAGAAGGACCCCGGGGTATTCCTGCTGCAGGTTAGCCATGGCTGCTCACCTGAGAAGGCAAAGAAGCCAGTTTACTGGTACAGCACATTTTAAAACCTAGATATAACACATGAAAAGCTATTTAAGTAAAGCTATTAAAGACACACAAGGTAATATAAAAAGAAAAAAACATGATGGCAGGTGGAATTAAAGTCCCATTCCCCATCTAATATGTGCATGTAAATCTTAATCACGTCTCCCTTTCTTTCAAAAAGACATTTAATGAAAGATTAAAGATGCATGTTAATAAGGATAACAGTGGGCACACAGCGCATTGTTGGATATTGTTAGAGGTTAGTGCTACAATATAAAGTTTATGGTAAAATATATAACTATTATAGATCATAACCGATACTATCATTATATAACTAAATCTAAACGATGGTAATCAAACATCTGACGTTTTCTATTAAAATTACATAGGGAGCAGTTCTGTTTTTGGATGACATAAATTACAAGTTTCACCTACTTACAACAGTATTTCAGAATGGATTTCTATCAGAAATGTGACAATCAAAGTAGGCTTTTCAGCTCGGATGGAAAAAGCCCTTTGAGTGGGAAATTGGAAAGCGACCTTATTTTTGGGCCCTAAAATAACCGATCATCTGACCTGATGACGCCGTCACACTGCGCATATCTTTACCTCAGTGGACACTTTTAATCTGTTCATTTCTAATAACAGCTTCAGGGTATACTCGCCACTTTACCGAACAAATGCGATGATGAATATATTAAAATGCATCTAATAACTTTATTTCAGGCACCTTTGAAATCAATCTTTACTGCGAGACCTCGTTTGTGTTTGTGTCTGATCTGGGACATCAGCAATGACAAGCCGGGTTGTTATCTGGGTTGTCAGCATCTACCTAAAGGTGTAGCTACAGCGGAGGAGAGCATTGGAGTATTTCCACTTACCTGGATCTGTTCTTAGAGAATTACAGTCACGCCTGCGTCCATGAAAAACGTCAAATAAGAGCCAGTTTTACGCCGATAATGAGGCCATATTCCAAATAGGTCCGGGGCAGCTCATACTGACACACTCCTATCGTGGGCTTCTGTGTTTGTAGCAGCTACTAGCCCACAGCTCAGGCAGGAGAGGAGAAAATTAGAAATCAGGTCATCTTCCCACAAGTCCTTGCAGTCCCCTAAGGGACCTCAAAATACATCCAAACGGTTTCCCCTCACCACAGATCAGCGACGACACTTGCAAAGTCAACAGTGCGCCCACGTTTGTAATTGATACATTGAAGGAGAAACACCCTGTTGGCAGGACACCACAGGACGTATGAGTGGGTCAGGTCTAGGAGAATATTTTCTCAGGGTGCCATCGCAATAATTGGTTGTGTGTGCAAATTGAGCAAAGAAATGAAGCACAGATTAAAAATTTATGTTTGCTAATTGACACTCCAAACTGACAATAAGCCATGAGGTCTAAGGTAAATTGCCTGCTAGATTGCTGCCTACACACAGAACTGTCTGCCAGACTTCAGCCCTCCCAGACTTTTCACCATTACTCTGCATTATCATCCATAAAAGGTTGTACTTAAAACTCCATTAGAGCAAGAGAAGGGCAAGGCTTTCACCGGCAGAGTAGCAGCACTCCACTACAATCAGAATGGACATCTCTAATTCATCTGACAACTCACAGAGGAGCACATCCATCATCCCATGTACTCAGGAATCACAGGGAATCAATGCAGTGAATGAGCCGTGGGATGTGGGTGTAGGTATAACACAATAATGTATTACTATCAGGCCTGTAGCACGGTACTCCTGTACACCAGGTGGAAAAAAGTTCAAAAGTTGAATAATGCATTGAAAAGATAGTGTGCTTTGTTTTATGGCATTATTTGGTGGTACATCGCATTTACAAAAATACAGAAGAAATTAGGACGTATGTAATGGTTGATTTCATCATTGCAACATTTCAGTAACCTACTTCAAGCACACTAGAAACACCATTTATACACAAATAAGATTAGCACTATTCAATTTAAATTATTATGTTGTTATAAAAACAAAACCGGCACCAACAAACTGTAGTGGCATTACTTCATAAGGCACCAGCTATAAAAAAAAAACATTACTGTATGAACATGTAAACATTAGTGTGTTAAGGTTTTAGCTGTGATGAGCTTCTCGTTCTCTTTTCTTCTTTGGTTTTGTTTTCACCGCCGGAGCCACAATCGTTGGGGTCAGTGAAGGATTCAAGGCTGGATCTAATGCTGGGTTCAGGGACAGCAGGTCCAGGATAGTAACACTCTCGTTACCTGTTGAAATATAACACCATGAGGGGCAGAGACAGACAAGTGGCGTATACCTGGATTTACTATCTGAGCTTACCTGCGTTGTCCTCTTCCCCACTGGGCTCTGGGTCTGGACTGTGGAGAGAGACCCGGGCCAAGGCTGCCACCTCAGTTATGAAGCTTTCTTCTGCCTCCTAATGGACACAACAACACAGTGCTTACAGAAAACAACCGTGTGAGACTGTAAATCAAGATGTAAACCCGAAGTCAGGACAAGAAACATACTAACCAGCAGCTGGACTTTGATCTTTTCCATGTTCTGATCCTGGGCTATTTTCTTCCGTCTCAGCTCTTCATATATCATTTCCTGATCCAGATCACACTGCTCCAACACCTTCCTTTTGTAGAGCTCAACCCTGACACACGAGAAACAAAGAAACAATATTATTCTTGTTTTCTGTATTTATGACTCAGGTTTGTATTGCAGAATGCTGCATGGGTGTCACACCTCTGTTGAAACTCTGCAGAGGTGGGTTTCTTGCCCCAGTTCATCAGCTCCCTCAGCAACGACCTGCTCAGCTGACTGCTGCTCTCTTGTTTCTCAATCACCTCTGAAGGAAAAGTGAAATTAGCACACAATAGATTCGGTAACTTGAAGTGCTTCATCTACTCTAAACTGTAGCCACTACTTTCTACTTAAATGCTGCCTGCAGGGTAAAGAAGTAGAAGGGCACTCGGAGAGTCAGGGTTGTGTTGTTTTCACTTATTCTTTCAAAAGAACAAATCTTTTGGGTGAACAAGCTGAACTGAATCATGTCCTGAAACGATCCATTCACTTCTCAGTTCAGTTGAGCTCTGAGTGGCGAGCGAACATGCAGAGACTCACTGAGTAATTGATTTAAGTCATTTCTTAGGCTGATTCTCAGATCCTTTCACTATGAGGTAATGGCGGATGTTCAGGGATTCATTTACTGAATGTACTACACAGTGAAAGTGAGCCTTGAGTGATAGACTGAGTCGCTCAAGCCCACATCTCACCCCCCCTCTCCCTTTAAGTCTCTTAAGAAGTACCGACGATTTTATTTAAAAATTAGGTTTCGCTGAAATTATAATAATAATACAATGGACTTATAAAGCGCTTTTCTGAGCACTAAAAGACACTTAACAAAGAACAACAACAAAACTAAACAAAGATAAAATAATCTATGAGAAGGGGAACAAAGCAGAGAATGAAAACAGAGTCTGTTAGTGATTGGCAGTGTTAAAAAGGTGTTGCTCTGATGCTTTCTGGAAGAAGGCCCCATGAAATAAAAGTTAAAAATACAGACTTCACCATTCCAAAGCAGAAAAAACATGACCTGCTTGGTAGAGTTAAAAAAGATAACAAGATTTTTTTATTGCTGCAAATATTTGTTCTTTTTATCTAATGACATACAGTAAAAAAAGCAGCTACCACACACCCTCTGACTAGATAAAGAGTAAAGTTGCAGCCATTACAGCAGTTTACACAGATGTGGACTTGTGGATGTGTGTTTCAAATGTTATCTCACCCTGGTTTATATTTGACTGATCCTCATGTAACTTTTTGATGATGTCCTGTAGGTGGGAATAGTAGCTCTGGACCAGTGCGGTGAGAGAATCTTTGGTCACGTACACGCTTTCAGAGGCGGCCTCTGTCAGGTGGTGCTGATGAGAAAAAACATGTGCTTAGTAAAAATACTGAAAGTAACATGGCACAGAAAGTTTCTCCTGATTCCTAACCCTACCTTTAAGCCATCTTCCTGTTTTGGAGAGGCCTGCGACTCAGTGGGTGGAGTCTCCATGATCTGTTGGATGGCGTGGCTGAGCGCGTTGCCTAGCACGAGCTGTGCATGGCTCTGAAGGAGCTCCGTCCCTGTCTCCAGTTCAGACAGGAACTCCTGCTGGAAGCTGTGGCCCACCAGCTGACTCTCTGGACCCAGATGTCTCTCTGCTAGACTGGCACTGCTGTTCTGTGATTGGTATGGGAGAACAGATCTTGATTACATTAGATAAGTGAACAGGAGGAGACGTAATTTACTTTACAGTGGTTTGTAATTAGTTTTTTTCCCCACCTTGACAGTTGAATTGACACAGGTCTGACTTTTACTGGGAAATTCCATTAGCACAGCTCTGAAATCAGTCTGAGAGAGTGCCTTCAGCTTGGACAGCCTCATCTCCTTCAGCATGTGCAGACAGAAGTGCCTGACCACAAAGTACCTCTGCACCGCCACCAACAGGTGCTCATGCTTCCTCTCTATCACCCTCCCCACGTAGCTGAGGAGAAGATCAGATTGCATTATTTCTAAGTCACTCATAAAAATTGATCTCAATACTGCGGAGGCAAGTGGATAAAGTGTGGATATGACCACATAGAGGAGAGCTGTTTTAGTGCAGATTGATTTTTGTGTACGTTGGGTAATCTTTCAATATGCCATCGGTAGTGTTTTTGGACAGTGGTCTTCCAATCTCACCAGTCGAGTGTGTAGCTCTGTCTAGCCACCATGTGTCGGAGAATTGTCATCTGTTGTTCACTCAGATGTTTGAGGCAGGCCTGCACCAGAGCTATCTCCTCACTCCACACCTGCAGAAAAAGAGGCTCATATAGTTAGTAACATGCTTAGACTCGTTGATGGAACAATCAATGTGCCAAGTACTGACAGAGCCGCTGTATGTCTACCTGTCCATCTCTATCCAGCTGAGCCCTCATGTCCTCCAGTTGCAGCCTGGTAGTGCTCTCTGCCTGCTGCAGCTGTGCGACCAGCTCCTGCTCCAGATCCGACCACAGCTTCTCACAGCGCTCAGCAGAGACCTTCGACTGGGCAGGGACAGAGGAGACAAAGACGTCCTTCGCTAGCTCTCCAAGCCTCTTTGACCACGAGGTACGGAGTTTCTGACGATACAAAAATGGAATGGAAATACATACACACAAGTATGCAGGAAAATACAAAATGCAGCATTCGGTGTTTTACCTTCCAATGGTCACAGAGAGCCTCAGCCACCCTGTTGTCCTGCTGCTGCTCCAAATCAGAAATCTGCTGCCTGTGTTTCATCAGCAGCTCCTGATAAACCTGGAGAAAAGGTTACAGCTCAGATTCAGATACCAGTGGAACCTACAAGCATAGCATACATATAATTATGTAACTGTTATCCCAGGTTTACATATTGAGGTAAAAGAGGCAAAATGTTGGGACCTTGGTGAGCTGCTGCAGGTCACCATGAGGCTGTTTCTGTTCCAGGGTGCGGCTCTTCTCCTTGGTCTGGCTCCTCAAAAGCTTCTTCCTCTTGGACTCCATTCTGCTGCACTTGTCCTTCACCAGCTCCTTTGTCTTCCTCGTGCACTCTGGAATATGATACAAGTTGTTGAATGCTCACGTCGACAAAGAATCGCTGTGCCTTTGAAATTTGATGGATAAAAATTAAATTATTTCAGTATGCCAACCCCGAAGTTAACATTGCCCTGGTTAAACTGACAAAAAGCCAATGGGATAAGCTGAATGGCAAACAAAAGTTTATGATACTTACATGTTTTGTTCTGATAGATCATCTTCAGAAATGACCACTTTTGCAATTTTTGAATCATAAATGCAATTACCAAAAGTAAAAGGTTGCATTAAACTATAAACAAACTACCTCACAGTTGCATGACTTCAGTGTCACCATCACTAAACTGATGATGATGATTAATGTCTGACAACCTCTGCAGTCATATTTCGCGTGTTAGTTCCCTGTGTTAGAAACCACCTTTTACCTAATTTCCCTTCGGGGATGAATAAAGTAATCTATCTATCTAAAGACATTTAAAAGCTTGAAATTCACAAGTGCAGATTTTACTGACATATTTCATGTCACAGACCAAAACATGAAAATCTTTTAGGCTTGTGTTAACCACATACACTCAGCCATCCAAGCAAAAACCCACTCTAAATTGAGCGAGTCGGAAGTGCAAAAAAATGCTAACTCATTTCCAGGTTTTAGGACTCATTCCAGCAGCACTCTTTTGTTGTTTTAAATAGTTAAACAGTTCAAAAGATCTTTTCACTTTCACTCACCATTAGTACTGGGAGGAGCAAGCTGCCCATAAGGGTAATAAAAACTAAAAAGTAAAGTAAGTCCAGAAGATAAAGTACCTTACCTAACTAATGTATTATCTTGATTCCAAAAAAAGTCAGGATGCTGTGTAAATCATGAATAAAATCAGAATGCATGAAAATCTGAGTGTGTTTACATTCATAAAAAACCTTCTGAGCTCGGGCATTAGCTCTTGTCTGTGTACAGCATTCCATTGAATGTGGGTCGCAAAGGTTTTGTAAATCTTTGCATTCTGTTTGTATTATGTTTTTCACAGCATCCCAACTTTTTTGCAAGCACGTTTGTAAACGCTGTGAATTCAAACATAACTTGTGTGCTTTTTATTACACAATAGATCAGCAGCAACATCTGTGTTAGGCTGAGAGATTTTGTGTGAGAGTCTGGGGTGCAGTAATAGGCATGATATTCTGTGCTGTCCTGAAGGAACCTGACCTTATTTAAGGATCTAAAGAGGATTCCCAGAAAATGGTCTATTTTGAGAGAGTACGTCATTTTAAGTTTGAAAAGTAGGTTACACATTGTCCAATGCTAGCTACCTGTCACCAGAAACTAGTTGAGTAAAATGGGATAAATTACGCACACATTTGGTCTGTATTTACAAAACTGTGTTACTACTTTTGAAATCATCATGCTTACTCCACAAAATGCCTTTTGTGTATTGTCATGTGACCTGATAGTAAACTGAGATGAAACTGAAAGCATTTTCACTTTATGCCCCTCTTACCCTCTGTGCACTGTTGAAGGCCTTCGCTCAGAGTTGCCTGAACCTCTGAAAGGATCTTTTCCATGTGGCTAAAGGTCAAGACGTCATCACTCGTCAGCTGCTCCAGTGTTGTTGCTATCAGGCCCTGCCTCAGAGAGACTTCACGTTTTAGCAATGCAGGTTGGGATTGAAGAAGCCCTGTCAGCTCCTCCCACCACAGCAGTTTCTGCTGGATCCTCTTAGAGAAGTGGAAAACACATTTTCCTTGAGTATATCATTTACTCACACAATGGCACAAGGGATGAGATGCAAAGTTGTGTGCAAACCATTAACTAGTATTGCCTTACCTTTAGATCAGCTTCTTGTACTGTCATCAGGTGTTTTTCTACTAAGAGGAGTGTCTGGATGAGAGAGAGGATCACATCCTGGGCCTCATCCGTAGAGAAAACGCTGGTTTTCTTCAGCAGATGCTGGCACAAGTCCTCAACCTGTTTACTGAAACGTCTAGACTGTGAAGAGACGTGGACATTAGTTTTCCTGTTCGGACTGTCAGTGTATGTGATGATCTAATACACTCTGGAGATTTCTCTTTGCTTTTACCACTTGAAGTCCACGTTCAAGAAGATCCTTTTGGGCTCTTTCAATTTCCTCCAAAGTACAGGGAGCATCATCATTTTTCTCGCTGGCAGTATGGATTGTTGGCAGCTGCTCTTTCAGCTCATTCAGTTCCTGAAATGAGAGATGACAACATGACTGGCTATGATTTAAAAGCAATATGTCAGTGTCTCTATGCAGTCAATGAAGAATTGCATTATGCATGTGTGTGCAAAAATCAAAATGTATTTCACAACCAAGAACATGTGGTAAGTATGAAAACTATTTGTCTATTTAAGATATGTTGCTCTACCTTTTCTTGCATTTGAAGAATATTCTTGGAGAAGTCAGCATCATTTTTGTCCTTTGGAAAACGGCTGCTGAATATTATTTTCAGCATTTGAAGAAGCATCTATAGTAGGATATTGGATCATTATTGTCTTTTATTTCAAGAAATACATGTAATATCTATTGTCTAACTGTATTGAAGAAAAATGGCAAAAACCTACCAGACATTTTTCTTCCTGAAGCTGGGAGCAATGCTGTTGTATATCTTGCAGGGCCAAACAATAAAGGCTGATCCTACCTTCAAAACTGCATAGATAACAATAGTATCATTACATCCAGCAACCTCAGGTTTGTGTGTACTTTCTATAAGAATAAGGTTTAAAATTTAGAGACTATTGGTTCCTACTCAGGCTGTGTCAGTGTGTGAGGGTAGTGAGAGACCCTGGTGAAGCTCTGGTTCTGCAGGCTCTTGGGGACCAGTGAGGAAGAGATAAACTGACTGCTGTCATCATTGTCCTGCTCTTGGCTCAGAGACTCTCCATCAGTGGAGGAGGATGACTCATCGTTTGGCATTGCTGGCAACTTGGAGTGCTCATGTAGTGATGGATTGGACGCTCCATCTGCCAAAGGCTGACAAATCCAGCCAAAGGTAAGGAAAGGCTCATAAACCAACGGATTCAACATTATATATTATATCTTACTCACCCATAGATGGTTTTCTGTTATGCAACAACTTCCATCAAACAGCATAACTTTTGCTGAACTTTTTTTTTTATGTAATACTGTTTAATCAACTAAAGTCACCCTGCAAATTATACAATTATTGTGCTAAAAATAAACAAAATATACCATAAGAAATCAGTGTTCAAACATTTAATTACGTTGTTTTGTGATATGCTGTATATTTATGATGCACTTACTCTGTATTTTTGGTTGATGGGATAAACCACTTTTGCTCTGGATGCAAATGCAGCCACATCACTGTTCATGGGTGGCTGCTTCTTCTCCTGGACAATGAATAAACAGGCTGTTAATAAGTAAACAACATGATAAGTTAATAAGTAAACAACAGGAATGGATCACCCTGAATAAAGCATGAGTGGTGTCCTGTATAATACAATTAAAAAATATTTAGTTGTCATTCTAGGAGTTTTACATCAGTTTGTGTACATATTTCATGTAACTACACATCTACCTGTGTAAAGTTACAGTAAGTATATGTTGTTATGGATGTTTAAGAGACCAATACTTTATCATTTGTGGTGCCACTTTGAGCCTCCTTTCTGCTGTTGCTGACACAGTCACTTTGGTTGTTTTCCAAGTCCCCATCATCAGGTTCAAGCAGCCGCCTTGCATTGTAACCCTAATGGGATAATCAAAGAGAATATGTTATATTCAAGAACGGTACATAATGTCTCGATGATGCATTGTGACTGTGTGGGTAGGAGGAACAGATGTTTCATGTTAGTTGCTTACTTGTCTCGTCAACAGCAAAGGCTTCAGGCAGAACACATATAAAAGAGCAGCAGCTAATATTCCCGAAAGTCCTCCACATACTGTAGCCACTGTTAACAGTCCTGTGTATATGTGCAGCGACTCAACGAAACTGACCAACACATCAGTGCTGCATCCCGGGATCAGGTCCTGCTCTGTCATTTTTCATCAAACTGTAGGAAAACTAACGTTATGGGTGTTAGCATTTCGTCAACAACATCTAGCTAACGTTAACAAATCATCTCGAACAAAGTAACGTAAGCTGCTGACTGTTTACGATGATGTTCTCACACGTGAATTTAAATGTTTTTCTCTCTGGGAGATTTTCCATATTGAACCATTAGCTACCTACATTTTGGAACAACTTCTTCCAGCAAAACTTTTCCCAAAACGACAACTCGGTATACATTTCAGCCAATGGGTGTACGGAGATTTAAGAAGAGGGATACACTGCGTTAAGACTGGAAAGCTAGCTAGAATTTTACCGGAAATATGAATAATTTGACTTCAATATAAAAGCATGATTCGTGGTCGAAAATTTGAAAACCGCCTCCATAATAAAATTGATGCAAATACACGTAGAGAATATCAATGAATACATCTTTTGTTATGGTGGTTTAGGGTTTTCATATCATATATATCTGCAGTTACCATCAGCTACCGGGCTCGCCTATGTTCTTTTAATTTGAAAGCTGTGATCGGAAGCGCATATGTGCACTTCATACTTAACACTCCTTAGGAGTTGCCCGTTTTTTCCCAAGTTTTGGAAATGTTTTCCGAAGTTGTGCAGCAACGGTGAATATGGACATTGATTTCGTGTATTCTTCTTTGAAATAGCGTACATAGTTTCCCATGAAACATAGCATATAAGTAAGATGCGCTCGTTCGTCAGAAACGCTTCTACAATCAATGTTTCTCAAGAAAAAGCGGTGGAAATGTTTTCATCGCGGATTTTTAACAGTGGCAACATCCAGAAATGCAGCCAGCTAGCTAGCAGCTCTCCCTGGTGAGAGTGGCACACCAACTTACGAATGCTTCAGGTACACTTTACGGTATGGTCATTTATCTTGAATATCCAAGTCTCGTGTTTATTTCCACCTACGTTATACTCACGTTGGTGTCACGATGTAAGCCGGCGTGAGACTCAGCGTGCCGGTGTATTGGACTGTGGGGCTGGACATGAGCCTTGTGATAACGGTACATCTCAGGATGCATTGTGGCACACAACACTACCACCACTTTCTTTCTTGGATAACGTGCAGGTGAGTTGTCTACTCGAACTTGAATCTCATTTCAGCAACCTGTATTTGGATTCAAGTGTCATATGTTATCGAGCCTATAACAAGTGTTGCCGTGGCTCAGAGAGGTACCCCTGTTTATGCATGTCTGTAGGCCGTCATAGAGCCATGTGTACAATAATGATCACTCTTTTCCATTGGCAGAGCCTCCTAAGTATCCATGTGATGCAAAATCACGATCCTGGTGGGAAGTCGGCAGAGCACATATGGTCTAGGATGGATGGTTTGTGCATTTTTGTCATTTCTATACATAAACAATGCAATATTAACTAAATTCTGTTTAAAACCTTTTTATAGAGCTGTGCAAAACTCAGCTGAACAGTTGTGCATTTAAGTCCTTGTTAGGTGAATACTGTCAGTTTGCCAAAGCTGAACATGTACAGATGTTGAAAAGTTGAGAGTATTTGGGTTGCAAATATTTGACCATAACACAAATATTCTTCAGTACATTGGTAAATACAAAACCTTGATATTTTTGCACATTTTTATTTATTCACTATCAATTACAGCCTTTGTAACTGACTGTTCAAACACAAAATATGCAACTTGACAGGTACAATGGACATCAATGGGCCCATGGTGTTGTCTGCAGAGGGCCTTCTCTCTTCTTCAGCTCCTGCTGGTCCGTGGGGACACTCTTTTTACACACCACTTACTTACATGTCAAATATCTTGCACCTCCGGAGCCGCAGAAGCACACTCACCAGATACAACCCAGCCCTCACTCTGCCTCAGGTGTGTTTCTAAAAGGTGTTTTACGTGTAGTGTTTTGGTACTTTTACACTGAATTTGTTGTCTGTAAGACAATTTTCCCACTGTTGCTACATCTTTTTCTATATTTTCTTCTATATTTTTCTATACTTCTTTTCTATAGATTCTTATCATGTCTTCTGTTGTGTACCCGCTGTTTCAAAAATGGGATTTTATGAAATACCACTTCATTCAAACATACATATATCAAACAAACTGTTGCATCATTACTTCCTCTTACATTCCTTTCTGGTATTTAAAACATGTTTGAAGGAACTAAGTACAGTGTGTTGAATGTTTCTGCAGGTGCAGAGTGTGGCACCGCCATCAGCATTTGGGGTCAAATTTCACAAGTGTGCACAGGTACGTCAACAAAACTGTCATACAGCTGATCCTGTGTCTGAGAATTTACTTCCACCATATTTTGTTGGACAAATTTCAAACAGCAGATGAAGTATGCCCAGTGATTTATGCTCCTCCTGCTGCTTGATCATGTGGTCCTCAGGTGACGCTGGACACTGACCCCCCTCATCTGACTTTCTTCCTGCGGATTCACAACATGGGCCCAGTGGGTGGCACCAACCTGTCTCAGGTGGCTATCAGGGACTCCATCTCTGGAATTGTACCCCTTAAATCTGAAGGCAGGGTGGTGGAAAGAGGCTACCAGACGTTTGCCATTGATTCACTGTCTGGTATGTCTGGGAATCAATTTGTTTTGAAAGATGATGCTACCAAACACATCTGGCTTTAACCCTTTTTTCTGCACACTGCTTCCAAAATAAATAACATAATATTGATTTACTTCTCTAGCTGGATCCCAAGTTGTTGTCAGCTATACTGCTCATATAAGGAGTCATAAGAGTGAAGTCCTGGACCTTCCAGCTTTTCTGACCTTCTCTAACGCCTCACAGGTATTTTTTCCTCTGCCTGGTTTCTACTGAAAAGGAATCCAGATTGATCACTTTGCAGTATAATAGCTACATTAATAGTTACTCTGCTATTCGTCTCTCCATGTCAGTTTTTTTTAAAAAGTATAATAGGAATATTCCCTGTCTTCTTACCCAGACTGTTGTTTCTTGACTCCACAGAATGATGTCAGTATGTTTGGTCCATTAACAGCTAATCTAACCCTGAGGGTGAATTCCACAGACAGGGTAAGCTTTGGACAGTTACTGAACTGGAAACACATCTGCAACTTCAAGCGCTGAATGTCGTGTTTGCAAAATTGAGCTGATGAGAAGTGTTTTTCTGCCTGACATTTTAGATCTATCCTAATCATGGGGTCCATTTTGCTGGATTTGTTGCCGGGTTCTTTGTGACGCTGGTGCTGCTGTCACTGGGGTTTCTGGCCATGAACCTGATTGGTCTCAGAACCAGGCTGAGCCTTCTTCAGCAAATGGTATCACAAATTCAAATCTGATTTCTTACATATGCTTTACATTTGTCTTTGGTAATATTATAAAAAATATAAATGATTTCTGTTAACATACCTATTTTTTTTATTTTAAAGAACTGTTTTCTCAAATGAATGAAAGTAAATTTTCCTTGTTCCTTGTATATGTTAAAACAAGTGCATATACTTACTTGCTGCAGAGAAAGAGAGGTGATTCAGACCCAGAGGACGCAGACTGCAACATAAGTGAGGCTGTAAAAGATGAGGCTGCATTTGAAGATAAGATGGTGGACACCATGGTGCTGGAGGATCATCAGAACATGAACCAGGCTTTGGAGAAGTGAGTAGACAAATCAAGAAGGAATCATATATTTCTGTATAAAGCTTGATGTCCTTTAAAGACACAAAAGTGATCAAAATTACCAGCAAATGGAAGAATTGGGCAGTCAATATGTATAGATATATAAATGTATTAAATTGACCAGGTGTGCTCAGTGTTACTTGGAATAAACACTCTTTGTCTTGGTTACTGCTGAGATCATTTTCTTTCACTGAATGTGTTATGTTCTAATGTAACATTTTTATGGCGATAAATGTCTCAGACTGTCTCATCTCACACACAGCTTTTTATAGCACATGTCTTGCTAACTAACATTGCTTACTTACATTTTATCCATTTAAGCCTTGAAATGTCCACACTGCTGCATGCCACCAATAACCTGGAAGCAGCCCGGATTCAGATCTACAAGGACGTCATGTCCTCCCTGCTGTATAGCCTGCGGTGCCGGGGCCAGACCAGCGCCCAGGCCCAGCAGAGGCTCCTAAACGTGCTTCATGGACAAATGCTGGGTATGGAGGGCCGGCTGAAGGAGGAGCGGGGGGCCCGCATGGCCGCTCTAGCAGCCCGGTGTAACTTGGAGACTCGGGAAGAAATGGAGGCAGAGCACTGCAGAGAGGCTGCTGAGAAGGCCCAGGCCGAGCTGCTGTGCCAACATGCAGACCAGCAGGTAATAAAAAGTAACTGGTTAAGGAAGTAACATTCCAGGGTTCATTATGTTCTATCACTTAACTGTTAACCTAATTTTATGTTGCTAGGGGCTCCTGCACTGCAGTGTCCTCCTGGAGAAGCTGCACAAGCTGAGCCAGAGTCAGCTCCAGCGCATCCTGTTGGTGCGACATGAAGAGGCCTCAGCCAAGGTCCAGAGGCAGATCATCGAGTGGCGCCGGGTGGAGCTGCACAAGATTTTCTCTGAAGAACTGGAGGAGGCCACGAGGATGGGCGAGTTGGAGAAAAGTGCAGCGAAGACTCTTCAGCACGATTACTTTGCCTGTCAAGTGAGCAACTTAAATTTACTTTTAATGTTGTGACACATTAGAATTAACCATTTGAATGAAATAATTGTTGATGTATAGTAGAGCTTTAGACCGGTGAAAGCATGTAAAACAGCATTTTGTTCATTTCTATATTTGCTATAATTTTATACCTCTTCTCTTCAGCTTTGTGTATTTGTGGTAATCAGTGCCTGAATTAATCATTATGTGACATGTCATTATCTTTTCTGTCCAGGATCAGCTGGAG
>CAFUXE010000344.1:70607-83925 GCA_903364295.1 Serranus cabrilla
AAAAAAAAAAAAAGTATAACCAATTAACTGTTATTTTCATGCATAATTTGCAACAACAAAATCATTTTATGTAAAAAACAAAACCGTTTTCCGCGGCTCCAATATGGAAATTCCTGAGTTTCTCTTTTATAGAACTATAAATGTAATAGTTTCTGCATTTTTCACTAGTTTTTGACATGTTATAGTACCCAAAATAAACCCTAAACATAAGTAATAACAGGCCATGGATCCATAACAGGTAAGATTTTGTCCTGCTACACATCGATTTGCATTAAATGTGCTTCCTGTGCATGGTGAGGGTGAATGCTACAGTTCTAACCAAAGATTATTTCTCAAAAAATAAACCTTAGTTGCAGGCCTTTTTAAAAATCATTTTATGAAAAAAGGGATACATTTATTTAAAAAATCAACATGTTGGCAGTTGAAAGAGTGAAAACTATAGGTTTCACTCTCACATGACACAAATTCAATGGAAATCTATGAAGAATGACAAAATCCAACGCTATGTTTGTATGTTTCAGGGTTATTTGGGAACTCTGGATTTTAAAAAGTGTACGCACTGTGCTGCAAAAATGAAATCTCCGATGAGGAATTGAGATGAATTCAGTGGAAGAATGATGAATAGTTTGAGAGAACATTTCATAAGAGCTGTTTTGATCTTTCTAGAACTCATGCGTCACCACCAAGCTCCGGGACTTTCTTTACGTGGTGCTGAACCATCCTAACCAGTACTGCAGAGAGCGCCCCAGAATGGCTCTGCTGAAACGAAAAGTCCAGAACTTGCACAGCATCATCACCAGAATCTGTTATCGCGTAAGAACATCTAAAAACTCCTGCAGTGTTTTTTGACCTTGTTGTTTTCAGACTCTGGTTTCATCACCGCATGTCTTTGTTTCATTGGCAGGACCTGGTGTTTTTCACAGATGACTGTGAGGCAATTGACACTGGACACAGCAGCCCTTACTATGCAGAGGACAGGCTTCAGCTCCTGCAGGAGGAGAGATGAGCAAAACACATGTTACATTCATTAAAACACATCAGCAATAGGTAGAATGCTTGTACAATACACACCACAGCCTGCGCTGCATTAGATGCATCATAAACAATACACACCATGCTGTTTCAGGTTGTACCTAGTTGGCTCTGTTAGCTGCAGACTCATGTTATGGGACGTGTGGCTACATTCCAGCAAGGAGTGCAGAACTTTCCACAGGAAATTTGCTGAATGCCAACCATGCCGATGAAAACCTTGAAATAATAAACCAATAAAAGATGCTTGTGAGCCGGGCTTAACCGCTGCTTACTTACCAGGGCTGATCAAAGGTTCATGTGTCATCAAGAGAAATATGTTGTGTTGCCATAACCCTTGGTCTGACTAACATGTCTTAAAGGAGCCCTGTACAGCATTTTGTAAACATTTGAAGAGTGGGACATGGTGGTTGAAAATGTTTTGTAAGAAAAATATTTTTTCTCACACTCAGTAGTAAAGTACGCTCCTCCAGACTTTTCTCACATAGAGAGATTTTTTTTTAACTTTGTTTTATACCAAAGAAGTAACAACTCTGCTGCTGCTTTTACTGAAGCTGAACATATTTTTTTTTTTACACAGCCCTTACTGTCACTGACCTATTAGAAACGTGCTGTTTATGTACACTTATTGTCAATCTTTACATGTCTCACATTGTGTAATAAAACTTCTCTTTATGTATCAGATTTTATTCATTTTATCCTTTAAAGTAATTTCCAAAATGTCTGCCAGTGGATTCTGGGAAACAGTAACTACTGAGACTAAACTGGCCCGTGTCCAGTCTGTGAATCAGCTTGATGTCTTTTCTACATTTTTTCTTACACGAGGGAGTTTCTCTTCACTCTGACCAATGCTCTGATTTTCACTCAGCACTTGAAAATTGCGGCTGCATCTTATTTGTATTGATTCAATATGAAGTTTTGTTACCACTGCACTAAAATACGGACGCAAAATCAAGTTTGTTGTTCAGGTCCAAGTGCAGAAGTGGTTTCCCTCTGCAAAGCAAAATAAACTGGTTGTTGTGTTGTGAAAATGTGATTGATAAACTGCAAGTGAAGCGATGTGGTTTTTATACAAACCGCAGTCGTGACTCTCATAAATGTAGGCGCAGTTGCCATTATTTTGATATCAGTGTTATGACATGTTGGGTTTGGGAACGAGGGCGGCCTCTGGTTCAGTTACAGCCTCTGCTGCCCTCTGTTGGTCAAACTGTATAATCTGTCTGCAGAAGGAAAGTTGCTCGGTGTATTTTATTTTGAAGTGTTCTGTGATTCGGGGTCATTTAGACTTTAATTGTGGAACAGAATTTGCCCTTTCTTGAACACAGGCTGAGCGATTTTTACTTGACGTGTTGGCATTTTTTTGTCAAAGTGATAGTTCAGTTCAGGTGTTGTATGTGTATAAGTAACCCTTAAAAAAACACCAACCCGTAGCTGGACAAAGGCCCTGGACACCAGTCTCACTGGTAAATAATCCATCCTTTCCATGGAAGCCACTGGTTTCCTTTCATGTCAGCACAGTGCCAAAACATGCATGAAAATTAATTGCAGAGACTTGAATTTACTTGTTTCAGGTAATCTATCCCAGTGAGCACTTAGCCAGCTTTTCTCTTTGTCAAATGAGGCCTATGTTATTGTTGGCAATGCTGTGTGTAGTTTCCAGCAGGGACTTGTTTGACAACCCTCCAACCTGTGAAGCACTCCAACGTGCTTTGGCAATCAGCAACATATTTAAACATTAGCAATATCAATGTTTGGGATTTATTAGCATTTTAAATTAGCCTTTTACGACAACACACTCGTATTGTTGATATGATTGATCGTCTATGCAAACAAGATTTTTCCTCCTTGCATGTTTTGCTGAATCATCTGTCCCATAAAGGGAGCTACAGTTTCTACTGGTGCTTGAGCCTGGTTTTGCCAATGTTGTTGACATGTTCTGCATTACAGAAATTCCTTCAGCTGGGAATAAGGGTGCTTTACATTGTCCTGAGTTGGCATATGGCTTTTCTGATGGCACTAACCACGTGTATGCCATGCTTCTACGTCATGTTTTAGGCCTGCAGCCTTCTACATTTCATGCTGACAGGTTCACACGCCCTGTGCAGGGTGCAGGAAAGCCGACAATCTGCTGGGCACACATCCAAATACTTGTAAATGGTTTTTGAGGTGCCTGTTGTGCAGGAGCTGCGCTGATTAGTCTCATGAGGCCCTTCTGAAGGCCGGTTTAGAAACAGGGTGCCTATACAACATCATTTATCTGTTAGTTGGCAAAACTGGAGGTTCTGTTTATCCTCAGAGGGAGTTTGTCAGTGTCTTGATCTGTCACGAGGTGGCGCTGTTTGCTGTGGTTCTATGTTTCTGCATCAGATGAGGATTGTTTCCCATCATCTGATGCTGCTGTATATGAAGCCTATGTCAACGTGCTATTGACAAGTGGCTTTTAAAAGCCCCCCACCTCTATGATTGTTTCACTGACAGTCATTACTAGATTTCATTTGATAAGAGACACACAGCACTGAAATCTGTCAGAATATAGTGAAATGTGCAGTCTTTATGTTAAAAAGATCCACACTATCTCCTGCTTTGAGAACTAATCGTGTTTCAAAGGTCAGAACAAAATGTTATTATTAAGTGAGGATCCAGGAATTTTTTAAAACTTTTTGTATTGTTGCAGAACTTCATTCAGCAAACCTAGATGTTTACCACTTCACATTTTATGAGAGCACATTCACAATAATGCCACACCTCTGATCACTCTTTAAACACTGAGACTAGAAAAAGTCTCACAGCTCCACCCGTCTTGTTTTTTTGTTTATCTTAACACGCACTAATCTTTCATAATCATTTAACAACCTGCAGTTAAATTTGAGCCCATGTTGCAATGAGCAATGCGTCTCTTTTTGCGCCAAGAATGAAGTTGTTGCACTTTTGAACCATCAGGTCTGAACCTCTCTGCTAATTAACTAACCCTACAAAAACTCAAATGTTACTCAGCAGCATGTGGCTTGTTAAGAAATCAGCCCACAGAGGAGTTATAAAGATTAATTGCTGTGCTTATTGATCATCATTAGAGGGCCGCAGAATCTGTTATTTTCTATCATTAAGTCGAAACCAGAGCAGAGCATTTAAACCGCAGGCGGCCAGGTAATTTAACAATTCACTGTTCTCTGACCTGCACCAAAAATGCTGCACAATAAAAGAAACAACAACTTAGCTGGAGGGTGACAATAATCAGTCTTTGCTTTGTTGAATTGAATTACCTTGTAAAGGACAGATCAGAAACCTATTTACATTAAAGCATTGCTGATGCACTTTAGTTTATGAGGGATTTCAGGCAATTTTCCATCACATTTAGCACTTTTATTGCATCTTTAAAAAATGTTGCCTCATTAGTCCACCTCGGAAAATGCATATATTGTAATTATGCTGCTCAGTAAATTTGGTTGGTGCTCAAAACTCTCACATATTAGAGCAAAGCTTCCCCCTCCTGACAACAGTAAACGCACCTTATAAACAAACAACAATACCATTGATTTCCATGTTGAAGTAATTATTCCATGAACGGTCAGCAGAAGACTTCTGATAGTTGACAAAGATTAAAAACCACAGAGAAACAGTTGTAATCGACCACTGGGACATTGTTCTGTTGGTTTCTCATTGGTTAACAGCTGCAGTCTTTAGTATAAGTGGCCAAACTCGGTATCATCATATCCTTCCTTTGCAAAAGGCTATGACACCACTGCCCTCTAGTGGACACTGCAGGCCACACAGCACAAAATGAATGGGTTCATCACCTTTTCTCCTCACTGATGATCAGAGAAAACTACAGTTTTTTTGCAGGCGACCATTGTGAAATGGCTCAAGCTTTTAGGAAAAGACGGATGTAGTAGTGATAAATGGTGAAAGCAGTTTTTATTATCTCATATTTTTTCATCCGCTTGACTCTAAGCACGTGCTATATAAAGTCCAACTCAATACTGCATTTATATCTCTCCTTTGCTGTTGACTTTTACTGTGGCAGTCCGACTTCATGGTGAGCTTACTGCATTTCATTTTTTAAAACGTGTTATTTCTCTGATATTTCTGTACGTTCCCATATATGAGAACATCTGGTTTCCTGCTGCAGACTTTATAGGTCTTTTTGGTGAAGGCAGCCGAAAGAAATTGGTGATGATGGCTATCTCTGCTGGTAACTGAACAATGATTTATAACATTCTTGCTGCATTATTAATAGTATTCACAGCACGTGGCTCTGAGTCGTACTGTATTTTACGTTGCAGGGCATGCACATGACTGCGCGTCCGTCTGCCATCGTTCAGTATGACTATTAAACTGTTATTTATATGCAATTTGAATGGAAATATTAACTTTTTTCCTGTATCCGAACGCTTATAGCCACCGTATTATGAGTCAGTTAGCATGTTGTATAAATAGAACATTATATTTAACATTTCTGCCCATACCCTTTTTTCTTTTCTTTTTTTTATTTGCACGTGAAAATTTTCGCAAAAACCAGACGAGTAAATAGATTTTAAGAAAATAAGAAAAAGCTGAAATCACAGCGTCTTGAAATTCCCAAAAGGCCCAATATTTAAGTGATTAAAAAAATCTTTTGAATTACTTAAATATTTATATTTAATTCCATGAATAGTTTAAATTGCTTTTTTGCCACGAATATTTAAAAACAATTATTAAACAGGGTTCATTCGCTCATTGTTCATGTTTGCCTGAAAGTCAATAAATACAGTTATACTCATACTCAATTACTGTTATCGCTATTAATTATTATTTTAGTTCACTTAGGTGATTGTGTCATTTAGAATTTATTTTTTTTATCGAAAATCAAATGTTTTTTTTCTCTGCCACCCCTGCTCTGAACAGAAGGTGGTGGTGTGGTATCTGAAAGAAACAAACAGTAACTTCTGCTCGTACACTTCATGGCGTGAGAGTATTGTAAGGTCAAAATGTAACAGCATTTCAAATAAATAGTTAATAAAAATGGATGTGTTTGGTGTTTTGAACATATCCTATTCATAAAAGGTTCCACTAATTACCCTGGCAGCAGCATCTAATCATTTGGATAAAATGACAGGCGCAACAGCCGGGGCAACGTATATATTAACATACAATTTATTACAATAAAAGTCACGTGAAATGTGCAGCCATATTGCTGATAAGGCAAGGGGTGCTTTAAAAAATGTGAATAACTATGTAGGTTTTTTTCTATCAGCGACTTCTTTCATTTAACTTACAAATAATTTTCGCCTATTCCTAGTAAAAAAAAAGAAAAGAAAAGGAAAGAAGTAACGTTTTAAGATAAAGCAGTTACTCATCAATATCATACTGCTTAAATTGTGTATTAATATATTCTGGTTCAATATAGATTATCTCAGCAAAGAAACGCACACAGCAGTTTTAACAGAAAAAAAATACGTTGGACTGTTTTTGTAATTTACGTCTGGGTAAATATCTTTCAATACAATTATTTTTTACGCTGTGTTAAAGAATATACAGATATAAATCTCTGTCAACAATAACCTTTATTAACCGAGCTTATAAAAGTCCCAGGACGTGTCCTGCATACGTCCTGGGGAGAATAAAAAGCAGAATAAAGGTTAAAGGTCTGTTAAACATCCACTCACTCCTCTGCTCTAATGATCCTCTATCCGAGCTGTATAGGCCACTTCTAATAACCCATTTTCCCTTTTCTTTGGGATCAAGGGGGTTTTAACTACAGAGTCAAACAGCCTCCTGTGATCTTTTGGATGATATAAACAAGTGAGTTTTGTTTTCTGTTGGGCTCCTGGCAAGATTGAGAGCCGGCGACAAAGGAATGAAAGAGTTGAAAGAATGGACGGATCCCCTTTGGCTCTTTTGTGTCAAGTTTCTCTTTCTTTTCAGATGGAGCGTTCATCCGTGTGATTTAAACGTATTGTCAGGGATTATGTATTAATTCATGCCCCATGGATAGAATTGGAGAGGAGACTGTCGGGGGAAAATGCAAAAAAAACATCCACATTTGAACGTAAACTCTAATGGAAAAACTAGCATTTTTAATTATTTTAATTATAAAATGTGGGTTGATTTTATAGAATCAGCTTGGAGATAAAACGTCTGTTTTCTTGACAGTAATGTGGAGCATTCGGCTCTTGTTTAGGACAGCAGCCTGTCAGCGCTGAGCAGGAAATCACTGCGCAGAGAGGAGAAGTGTTGCCCGTCCCAGTCCCCCGTTGACATTTTAGGAATGATAAAAGTTCCGCCTTGCCTGGAGCTACAGCCTCGCTGGAGCCGGCCTCCGTCTGCGGCAGATTGCCTTTGCTCATTACAGCAATTATTTTACTCCAATTTAACCCCTGCCTGAATGGCAGAGAAAGCCTTTAAAAGTGCACTGCTAGTGGCCTGTAATTTTCCGCCCTATCTGATCCCTGTTTTGTCATCTAAGTCTTCCTGATGGCAGGATGAAATATTTTCTTTATGTAAGGTAATATGTTTGTACACATGGGTTCTAACACCCCTGTCTTCTCCATAATAGGGGTGTCACCTGGCTCATTTTACACCCTAAACACTCCATAATGACACTCTAGTGGATTGTTTACAAGCAGTTTAACCCAGAGAAGTAATCTCCAATATTTATCGGTGTGTTTTGAAGTCAGCACAAATGCTTGTCCCCCACGTCTCCACCCCCCTAAACTCTTCTGGCGCCAACAAAATCTAGGTTAGTTGTTTCAAAGCAATAGGCAACAGCTGTAGCAATACATTCCACCAAATAATATGTGACAAGTTTAAATGCACACCAGCACTGCGAGGCTGAGATAGGTGCACAGAAAGTGCGAAAGGAATGTGGACATATAGTCAGTTATGTTGTGGGTCACATGAAGCCGTCAAATCTCTCTATGATATTGCAAAAAGAATATCCAGCAGATCAATATTAATATTTTATGATATAACAAGATTTGACAACCCTCATAATAATTCTAAATTTAGTTTTTTCCCCTACATATAAACGAGTTTATATCACTCACACCAGGCTCAAACACCATCCTAAAAATAAATTAAGAATTTTAAATTCTATATTACCTGAATCGTTCACTAAAATAAGCAAATATTATTTTCAAGCACACCTCCTCCTACTTCTTTATGAAATGACTAGTCTACAGGCTTCCGTACAAGTGTCAGTCAACACGAACAACTGCTTAATGGAAAAGAATAAACAATTTATTGTTAAGTTATGTCACAAATATATTCATAATATAAATGAGGATATTCTTCAAATATACATTATTTTACAGTACACATATCCCTTCCGAAGGGAATCATTCCAACAACAGACAGTGCTGTTATAAAAGAAAACAAATGCTGTGGTTCTCCAAATTCACAAAGAGCATTCATTGGCATTGGATTCAGTAACCCACTGTAGTTACGCATTGAAATTAATGCAAAAACAAATGGTGGATTCTGCAGTGTGCCAGCAGCCCACATGATGCGACGAACGCCCAAACGAAGTTAGTTATTTGGTGCAAAATGTGAAGCTGCGCAATAGTCTCATAGAGGCTGGTTTAAAAGCCTTTTACCTGCTGATAGAGGCACACAGCCTAGTGTCCAAACTGTCCATCCGTGATATATCATTGGCCTACAGGTACTGAATTGTTTCCCACATCTGCACAGCAAAAATGTCCATCTTAAAGTCATTTAGTCTTATTTTTTACATAACATACGATTTCTATCAACACGCTCTTAAATTTGCTTTATGATGAAGTCCGCTGACAGATTTAGGACTCAAGATTAAATGACTAACAAAGTTGGATTATTTTTGCAGTGTGTGAACTTACTGGCGAGGTCAAGAGAAGTGGATAAACTTCAAGGTCCTCAGAAGGGGGTCTGTGTGGAGGTCTTGCCCCCATGACAAGATGTGACACTGAGCTCACCGCCAGGATGCCTCTTTCTTTCGCATTTAGTGTCACCTCACCTGTCCGAAGTGGCCCCCCTCTCTTGCTCGAGGCCCACCAGAAAGTAGTCTAAACCCCCTTGTGTCCCACTGCACGTGCCCCCTCGTCCTCGGTCCCTGTCAAGCGAGGTGGTACATACTGTATCCGACGTGAGCTGCGTACAGTCCCATGGGGGAAACCGGCAGCGAGTGCCTCTGAAACGGATGGGACCCAGCGTAGGACGCAGGGACGTGCCCACCGAGAGGAAAGGAAATCCCGAAAGCCGGAGGCAGCATAGGCTTAGCTGCCATTTTCAGTTTTTCAAGTTCTGCCTCCTGCAGCCGCTTGGCTTTGGCTCTCCTGTTCTGAAACCAGATTTTGACCTGGGTCTCCGTCAGGTTGAGGGAACTGGAGAACTCTGCGCGCTCGGCGATGGAAAGGTACTGCTTTTGGCGAAACTTCCTCTCCAGAGCCAGCAGCTGGGACGTCGTGAAGGGGGTCCGGGGCTTTCTATTCGTCTTGTGTTTTCGCAGGGGACAGGCTGGAGGACTCAGTCTTCCTGTTAGAGGACAAAAAGCTTTTATTTAAAAACTTGGATTGCAATGCGTAATAACAAAGCCAAACAACACAAATACAGAAGGATTAAAGCATGTCGACAAAGAAATCAGTCAGATTCCATTAAAGTCCATGCGAGGATAACTTTACACAAATTTAATACAGATCCGATTTATTTCTGGCACTGACAACAAACTTACGTGGAGGTGTTGGAGAGAAACGAGGACTCTGTAGCCATGAAGTCCTCTCGTTGCTGTCCGGGCTCTCGGGTTTTATCAACACGTCCTCTGGCATGTTCATGATGTCGCCCACTGAGAACGAAGAGCTCATGGGTAAAGCAGGAACCGAACTATCCAGACTTCCAAAAGAGCCCATCCGCATCCCCTTTCCAAGCGCATGGGACGTCCCGGGAACGTCCGGGGATGCCACCTCTCTGCTGGGCTTCCTATCAGCCATCAGCGCCTCGACGCTGAAGGGCAAAATAGCAACTTTGGGCTTCACGGGCTCCTCTGCGGGGCTCAGGCTGGTCTGCATCTCACCTCTGCTGACGAGAACCGAGCGCGGAGGGAGATCTTCAGTTTTCAAAGCAGCGGTCAAAGCTGACATGGCGATCGATGGGGCCATACAGGTCCGACTGGCACTGGTTTGAAGAGTTGAGTCTCGTGGGTGCACTGGGAAAGAGTTTTACACAAAGTTACTGCGGTGCGCCCTAGGGTGACGGTATCCTCATGTTTATGTGACCAAATTGCAGTGCAGGGCTAAAATAAGGCAGGCGTGGAGAGAGAGGCAGCCAATCAGGAGCGAGATGGGCTGGTCCCTGTGAGACTCAAAAAAAATCAGTGGGGAAGTTAACAATAGTTACTTTTTTAGAACAAGCAGCTTCAGATAAACACAACAAACTTAATAAGCCATGGTTAAATCGAGAATTAGAAATGATGTAAGTGCACCTTATAATAATCCTGCCATTAACTTATTAATATTTCATAATAGGAGCTGTATATGTGTATTTTCCCTATTATTCCCCACTATGTTTATGCAATGTTTCATAACTGCCCCCAAACATTTTGTCATGCTTTTTTCACATCCACCCTTATGATGACTTTTCCTGGCCCATGTGCTAAAAACTGGCTGCAGTGAGGTTTGAATGTTGCACAACAATTTACTGCTCGCTCTTTATGTGATGAACCTCTTGCAGCGCGCTGTTTATTGATGGCTGCGGGGCTCTAATCAGATTGAAACACACAGGCCTTCGCAGTCATTTAGGGGTAATTATCGGGCTTGGGGGAGGGATCACTCGGATTTTTTCCCCTTTGACTACATCCATTAAAGTCAATAATGATGTGGAGTCTGGGGGCAGAGGGGAGGAGGAGGCAGCGTGGAGCCAGGGAGAGATTTAACCCAGGACTGTCATTGCGTTTACCTGGCTATACTTTCTCATTATCTGCAGCAAAAAAATGGAGGGGGGTTATTATTATCGCTCGCAGAAAATATGCCCTTTGCTCGGCTATATTTCGTGTAGAATGGCATAAAGCATAAAGTTTAACTTCACATAAAAAAAAACTGTTGCTTTAAATTTTAGATTCACAAATCCTAGAGAGAAGACATGGGAATAGATCACCTTTTTTGCTGTGTAGTCAGTTCTCAGGAAAGCGTCTGCGTCGCTAATTGCCAAGCATAAACAATCTGTCACGATTTGTCAGTCTCCCTAATGGGCAGACAAGTTATGTTGTTTTTAGGCGCCAGCAGCTCCCGGATCAAAGCACTCGGCTTTAGGGAGACTATTGAAAAAGTTGAACCCGCACCGAGAGCGCAGCACCGCCTCCTCCTCTACCCGCCCTAGCCCAGGGACACTGAGCCATTCAGCCTGAAAAATTAGCTTTTTCTCAGCCGATCGCACGCCATTTCCATCTATTCAAATGAGCGCTATAGTCGGTGTAATAGTAGGCTCCTCAGAAGAAAAGGTCAGCGCCCACTAGCTGCTCTCAGAGAGTCCCTTACTGAAAAGGATTCCTCGGTGCGAGTGTTTCCCAACATACACATAAGATCCCTGCCTGTGCTTTGTGCAGGACTATGCGTTGCGTTAAATACAGTGATTGTCTTGCGAGACCTCAAACCAATCATCCTCATAATCTGTCACTGCGCCATAACTTTACCAATTAAAATAACCCTCTTCCAGGACCACAAGGGTACCGCCGACCCCAAGCAATGCCTCATAAACTTCCAGCCTGCTGTGGTGTAGCTATAGTCATGGTTGGAATACTAAAATTGCTTCCTACACTTTAACATTGCAAGGTGACACGAGGATTTTTTTTTAACCAGGAAAGCAGGTAGCTGTTTTGCATGTATGGGCGATTAAGATGACAAGATAAGGTAAATATTTGCCCTTTGGTGAGTTCTTTTATTGTGGTAATTTAAGCGGAAGTGGTATCAAATCAAAGGAATCAAGCTTGGTGCTGATTTATGAGTTTATAAATGGTATTTAAAAAATTAGAAAATATTGGGGAAAAAACAGTGGAAGTATTTATTTATTTTTTATTTTTATTTTTTTTTAATGTTTCTTTAACAACAGGTAGGGGCCTACTTTGACTTCCGGTTGCAACATACATATTTAAATTGCAGCCACAGGTGTTCCCCTAATACTTGTTTTGCATTTTACAACAGATAACCTGGTTCCAGTCGGTTTATAAAACCTTAACACAAAAGTCTTAATTTATCATTTCCTTGGCAGCACATCCTGTGTGTGTATTTGTGTTAGTGTGTGTGTGTGTGCAGGTAGCAGGGCCTCGGCGTGCAGCTGCAGTGTGTTTGGAAACACTTAAAGCCTCTAACCTGGAACGGGACATTTGCTCCGAAAAAGCGTTTGAAGTCACCGGAGTCTGCGGGCTCGGCGGGCTCGGCGCGTCCGTCTGAAGTCCCCTCTGCTTGGGGCTCAAACACTTAACCTGTCCGTCCGGCAACCAACTCGTAAAACGAGTGCGCGTAAACACAAATAGGCACACATGAGACGCATTAAACGCGCGGTTTGTTAACGTGGAGCAACAACGCGTAGCCTGCTAATTTCTCCTTGTGGTGTGTAGTCGGTCAGAAACCCATAAATCACATGTTTGATTCTGAAAACACTGCGGGGCTGTGATTTATTCCTCTATGTTGGTGTTTTCTGATTTGATGACCATAGTCCCAGGACATCTGAATAAATTGCTCTGTAATTTATGTTGTCTGCTTCACACACAACTGTTTTCCACGTCTCATCAGTAGCTGATGATTTAACTATGATCTCGGCCAAAAGTTGATGTTAATGAACATCTATTGAACCTGTGGGCCTTGGCTGTCCTCCTATCATTGTCCCCAGTGTATTTGTCTTGTGAACAGAGGGACAACGGCGCTGGAAAACAATGTTTGTGGCAATTAGCATCCCAAACAGTGTCCTTTTAAGAAGACTGATGTGCCATGGAGAAGACGATTACCATACCGTTTCATTTAAATCCCGAGGCAACAAATAAGGGCCGAGCTGAGATACAAAACAACTGTAAGGCTCATCGGGCCTTTATTTCACTTTATAAACTACTTTGATTCCCAGTCAGGAGGCAGGGACTACACACAAAGGCCCATTGTTGCCTCCTCTCAAAGTTGTCTTAACCCTTTTCGTGCAGGGTCTGTCAATTTAGACTGTAAAGACATAAAAGGGAGTGTCGATGTCAAAAGGCATTTTCAGGCAAAACTATTTGCACTTGGTGCAAGTAAATGACTTTCGTATGGGGACAGTGACGCTCATGTGAGTATAACTCCTTTATCCTGTACTTTTTTTTTTT
>CAFUXE010000344.1:86554-100495 GCA_903364295.1 Serranus cabrilla
ACACACACACACACACACATACACAGAGCTGCAGTCAGATAGCATCACTCCCTCACACCCTGACCTCTGCATGACTTTAAAATCAAAATAATTGTGTGATGTGAGCGGCAGTATCAGTGTGTGTGTCCTCTGTAAAACTTAGATAAAACTGCGCCTTTTAAATTTACAACATTCCGCCGTTCAATCAAAGACATCTCAATTACCCGAGGTATTGGTGTGAAATTGAATTATCGCCCCTTTATTTCTTTCACGCCATTAAACAGGAAGCGTATAAAATCATTTGCAAATCACTGGCCTGGGTAATATGATATAGGCCATCTAAACGGACTGATTAACTAATGACAAATCATGGAATTTATTTTCATAAGTCCATCATTTGGGCTTTTCACACGCCGAGTGCGCGTGTTGATTAGAAACTAAATAGAGTCTTAAATGAAATGCTTAATAAGCGCATAACAAGCAATAGTTCCAGCAACAAATCATCTCTGTAATCGGCTGTGCGGGATATAAAAAAAAAAGATGCTCAATGATGAAGTAAATGATGTGGAGCATCAAAACGCTGTCAGCCATATTTCCCAGCACTCAAAACAAATTGCAGGAATAATGAAAACATGCTCAGGCTTATTTTAGAACAGAAATAAAGCTGCAACCTTATGCTATTGCTACAATAACAAGTATTACTACAGCAGTGTATTAAAATTATAATTCTAGTCAAATGTATTATTTATATTGCTAAATTTATATTGCTTTTGAATAATTATCCTTTGAAATGGTTGGTTTTGTCCTTAAAAAAAATCATTTCTATTTCTATTTGAATAAATGAAATCCTTAAATCTGATATCTTTAAATGTTGCAGTGGAAAATAAAATAGAGATAACGGGGCCTCTTATGTGTAAAACCAGCAGGTATGTATCCCCTTTTCTACTTACAGACAGTACAGAGCATGATATCATATTTACCTAAATATCAAATAATTACTGTTATGTTTAAACAGATACTGTTTCCTCTCAGGGTATACCATCAATATTTTCCATCTCCAATAGATCAATTTTTCCGTGGAAAAACTATTATCATTTCCCATTTTCATCAAGATAGGCAAGAATAAATAACTGGAGGTAATTGTGTTGGAAATTAACTCTGTGGGAAACTGACATCAGATAAAAAAAAAAAGGTTTTGAAATGCAATCATAAGGATTTATACAGTGTGTGGTTCAGCCGTTTTAAAAAATCACCGCAAAATCTCTGCCTTGCCCTTCCAGTGACACCATGTACATAAACCATCCTTCACAAAAACCTTAAGCCCATCATTTCGGGCTGTTCCCTCCCGCTTTAGATCTGGCCAAAGAAAAGCAAAGCAAAACAACAAAGGGGGGCAGAATCAGGGGGTTCGTCTGGGAAGTTGCACTGTGGACGGCGAGCCGCTGCCTGCCCTGTCCTTCAGATCACAGCGTAGCAGACTTGGCTCCATCCTAATCTCACAAGTCTCAACAGTCTGCAACTCAAGTTTATCCAGAGGGGGTTGAGCCTCTCGTAGCCCCCCATCACCATCCCATCTAACCCGCCCCTGTCCTCCACCCAGAGGAACACTCTGTCAGTGACCCTTTGCTGACTCCAGCTGCCTAATCCTTTAAATGTGGGCAAAGCCTGAAATGATGAGGAGCTGGGCTTTTTTATACAGGTGATGTCCTTTGCCTCTGCATGTTTCCCTGTGGCCAGCAGGATCAGCCTAAAGACAACAGGAGATCCTCTGGTTGTAATGGGCCGGGCGGTGAACCCCACATGGAGCAGTCTGCAGCAGGAATGCAGGAGGATTTGTGCCACATACAGCCGTGCAGGTCACCACAGGAGGGTACATCCGCTTTGTTTTCTATATGAGCTACACTGTAATCAAGAGGCCAGACTCATTTTACTGACATGTTGATAGTCGAGCTCAGTGAAAGTTGACAAATTAATCTGTTCGATCCGATTGGAGGTGACTAAAATTGGTTCAGGGTAATTTAATTTTAACAGAGTTCACCAACAGTAAAAGCATACTGAAGCTCTGTCTGTCATTGTGTTAAAGTGACCAAAAGCATAATTTTTCTCAATTTAAAATTGCATGTTGCCTGTAGTTTGGTCTGGTCTTCTAAAAATTACATTACCAAAAGGAGGTCAGGGTGGAGGCATGAGTCAAACAAACGCAGGATTTTCACCCAGAAGGCCAAATCTTTTTTCAAAGTCATGATCCACTCTACTCTGCCTCCGAATAGCTCATACTCATTTTTTTTTCTTTCTTCGGAAAATTTTTTTTTCAAGACGATGGTATTTGTGTCCATGTGACTTTTTTAAATTTAGGGTAAATTCTGGAACAAACTGACATATTTTAATCCAAACCTCAATCTTTTCCTCAACCTAACCAAGTATATTATTTCAATCAACAACACACATGCTTGAAACATAATTAGTTCAGGCTGTTCTCATAAACTATTTGTAGATATTCCATGTGAAAAGTGATCACTGAATTGTATAGAATGCACTGAATTTGGTAGCTATTACATAAAAGTGTGTCTGTTTATGCAGCATACAGTCTTCTGATGCATTGATGGAAGGTGGTTCGGGAGATGTTTGGCACAAACCCATGACTCTGAACCAGGAAACCCGTGTTTGTGTCCTGTTGGAAACTTCTTCAATCATGTTCGACATCTGTAACATAACTGCTTCCAGTAATTCTGAAGGTAAATAATCATTTTAACCCTGTTTTTCCCCTAAACATAAAGAAGTGGTTTTGTCACTTAAACTGAAGTAGTTCCCTATCACAAAGTGATGTGTGTAAAACAGCGATCATGTTGTGTTTACCAGTGACTGTTACCATACGAATGACCTTGCAAGACTTTTCATAATAAATGGTTAAGCTGTACATGAGAATATGTGATTGAGTTGAAGGTAATATTTAGGAGATAGGGATGGCATTTTACAGTTTGTAGTCGGAGGTCTGAAGAAAAAAGGGATTTCCAAAACTGGTTGTTAAGGTCACTTAAAATTTAATTTCAACTAAGTTGCCACATCGGTCACTGCCTGTTTAATGACGTCACCGCATGTCACTTATAACAAAAAATAATTTTCCATTCAAGGGTGTTGTCACCACCAGTGTATGCACACCAAAGCTGCCCTACAGTCACAGCTCCTCAAACAGTGAGCTCACTCGGGCAGCAGCACTGGTACCCACCTCCTTCCACAGCCCCACCCCTCTCCTATGGGAGACATATTTAATTTAATTAAGGCCTGTCAACGCTATTGATTTTGGCACTTTCAATTATGGCCCAGCCGTTTATGGGCTCCATGGGCTGTGGATCTACTGATCTGTGATGAGGGGGGCCCTATCAGCGCGGGACCACATGGACGAGGAGCCTCTCTGTCTTCCTTATGGCCCTGCGCTGTCTACCGGAGACACTGACGTATGGCCGTTGCCTCTGTCCCACTCCCCTCCTGCTACCCATAATTAATCCCTCATTAGACAGGTCTTTATTGTTTAATTTGTGCCGTTCGTAATCAAATTGGGCAGATTAATTGCTACAGAATTTAGAAACGGGGGTGAAAAATAACCACTTTTAATTGCCTTCAGGTTTTATGACGCCCGGGGCTCTTTAGAGAGCCATCACCGGACACGGTGAAATATCTCACACCCTCAAGAATTTTCTCTACATCAGTTTTTGAGTGATGAACCGTTATTGGGGTGCTCTTTTTAGAGAGCACGGCTGCTTAGCAGAAGCTCATTAAAATGTTTCTCAGAGATATATTTTCCCTTGCAGTCCTAATTGCAAAAGTCAACCTTACAAATTCTTGTGTTTATTTATGGTCATGGCCTTTTGCTTGTGTTCTGTTTGTGAGTGCTGGCTGGTCAGAGCTTTGTGTGTGTCTGTGTGTCTCTAAGAGAGAGAGAGAGAGAAAGTAAAGTGTTTCAAGGAGGTGTGCATGAGAAATAAAGTGTGTATGTGTATATATATTGAAATATTTATCATGTGAGAAACAATGTACATATAAGAAGTGTCTTTCTGTTTGTGTTGAGGAAAAGTGCAGAGTTATTACCAGTGCTTCTCATGTCATAGTTTCTGAGTGATTTGGATGAATGGTGTTAGGTGTGACAATAAAACAGTAACAAGCTATTTGCTTGACACATTTTTACAGCATATATTTAAGTGGTGACTAAAACACCAGTAGCTGCTAACACTTAATAAAGAAATACTTTTGTACGCTTTGCACAGGCACCTTGTAAATGCAGTTCTAAGCCGGATTTAAGTGAAAACAGAAAAGAATATTACAGTCACTTTGTATGGGTTAAGGTTCACAGAAGTGACTGAAAAACTAAAGGTAAACCTTCGCCCTGTGTGCCAAATCTATGAGCCACTTGACTGTTGCCAGTTTAGTAATTGCAAAGCGAGACAAAAGCGCAAGTGATTCTGAGAAAACATGTCTGACATGACAAAAAGTTGAGGGTTTCCTTTTATCACAAAACAGGGACAAATTATGAATAATAATAAAAACACAATGCATTTTTTAGGAAATCCTTGTTAACCTTTATTCAATTGGATACAGTTCAAAGACAAGATATTTAATATTCAAACTGATTAGCTTTTTTTGAAAAAAAATATATCCACTCATTCTGAATTTGATTCTGTGTTACATAATGTCCCAACTTTTTAGGAATCATGGTACATCCAAAAAAGGCAACAAAATAGTGTTTAAGGCTGAGTCATATGCGCAGACATCTTCTATCCTAGTATAGGAAATTTCATGTCTTCATAATAAATAAAACAAGTCTTTATGGTGGGTTCCAGCTTCACTCATGCAGGTCAGAATGTACAGTGTCATCCGAATGGAAATATTAACATAAAGAAGTTCAACAACTTGTTTGTGTACGTTGTGAATGAAAAATATACACAGTGATCATTTTAATATCATTTTGATAATATATATATCGTGATATCGCGCAGCTATTGAGGCAACAAGTACATTTTGATCTTATTGCAAAAATAAATTCCAATATTACAATTGCAAAGCTGATGTTTGTTGAGACCTGCTGACTTCAGAAAACATTCATAAACGTTCTCTTCTGGTGCATATAAACAGGATACCTGAAAACCCCTTTAAAGAGTGTGTGTGTTCAGTGTGTATGTGGCTTGGCCTGCTGGTTTGGTGTGTATGTGTATGCAACGTGTCATGTTTCAATGACATCATTTAATGAGCGCATTGATGTCAAAAGTAGGGTAATTGCGTCGGCTGTCGTGTCACCATACACCTTGGCAATTATAGCGTCACTCAACGATTATGGTTCATTATCTCTCGGAGAGGCCGGCAGTCCAAACAATGGAGTCGCACAAACCTATATACTAATTGCTAGCAGACACAACTAGACGTGTGGAGCCAGCTGAAGTGGTATATATTTAGCTTCTGTTGAGTGTATGGGAATTATGAGGGTGAGTTACATTATTATGATTATTAAATTTCACTTGACGGACAGAGGAGCATAGTGAGAAGTACAAGTGTGCTATTTAGTGATGGATCTAGCTGTTAACTACAGTGTAGGAGGACAGGATTGGACGGCTTAGTGGAAAATACTAAGAGCCACTTGAACGGTGGAATTAAGGGTAATTCAGAAAAGGCTATCGACTCCGACGCTGACCCCTTTTAAGATGAAAAGTTGAAGAAAAGTTGGCTTTACCTTGACTCATTAAATCCAGACGGGACACGAGTGATCTACTCACAGTGGAATCTCTTTGGGATGTGATATGATTTATTAAACTTCTCTTAGTTCCACATTCGTAGCCAAAGTTTCCCCACCGATGTGCTGGTACCGTCCGCCATCTTGTGCCCTCACTAACCCCGTTGCCCTCTCTGCTCCACTTGAGTCCTTATAAGGCAGCATGGATTCCTCTGGCTTGCATGCTTCATATTATCTTCACATCCCCCTTATTCAATATCTCTGATGATTATCTCTGTTGAAGTTGAGGGCCATGACCAGGAGCCTCGGTCCTTTTATGCACAACTGGATCTCCGTTTATGTTTTCTGTGTCACAGTGTAGTTGTGTAATTGGTTCTGTTTCCAACAGATGGTTGTTCGCTGTTACTGTGAACTATTACAAACTGTGATTGTTTGGAGACATGCAGATTTACTTATAATTTATTGTACTTTGCTTCAACAGGTTCAGATGTTTTACAGGCTTTTGGAGTTATTATTGCACAAACCAGCTGATAACAATCAAACTCAGACGGCCTCAATGAATAACTTTTACATAACCACACTTCATTTAGTCTAACTGTGTGCCATTCAGTTCTCTTGCATGAAATTCTTGTGAGAAGTTGAAAGCAGTTAGCGAGCACCAAGTGGCCATGACCCAGAAAACTTCAGGCGTGTTTTAATTTTTTCTTGACTTACTAATCAAATCATCTATCAACAGCATTTTTCCTCAGTGAGTCAAGTCGAACCATTTCCATTTTTCCTACTTCTTCAAAGTTAGAATCCTAAAAAGTAAAATTGTGATTGATTTAGTGAAACAAGTGGTTACTGGAGGGGCTTTAATACTTCAGCTCCCAGAATTCAGAGGGCAGCAAACACTCATTGAGCTCCAGCATTGTCAGATTTCCAACAGAATAGCAACTGCAATCAGTTTATAGTGCAACCAAACAAACTGACATTTTGTTAATAAAGTCAGTCAGTAATCAGTGGTTTTCCATCTTACGGAGAAGTTTGAAAGTAACCAATTGCTATTCACCTTAGAGCACACTGTGGCAGCTCCTTCTTGTCCGTTACTTCCTGCAATTTATGAAGCTGATTTGTGCCAAGAATGCTGAAAATAACTGTTTCTTGTTTGTAGATGTATGGTTAAAAATGGACGCTTTCAGCACAAACTTCTGTGACAAATCCATTACACTTACTGTGACTGTTTCACAATGAAAGCCATCAGATTATGCTCCAGCTTTTATTGTCAACCAGTAAGACATGTTCAGTTTGCATTTGTTATAAAGTAAAGGGACAGTTTACCCCAAAATCCAAAATATTTTTTCCTCTTAGCAGTACTGCTCTTAATCAATCCAGATTGTTGTTAATATAAAAGAACTATTGACACTTGGCTTGTGGTTCTCAAAGCACCAAGAATACAAGTTCCACATAAACCTCCTCACAATGAGGTCTTTGGATTGATAGATAGAAAAAAAATATGTATTTTTGAATTTGGAGTGAACTGTCCCTTTTATATAGCTCAAACACAGCTGCAGGAGAAAGACCAGTTAACAGTGAGACTGCTACTGATGAGATCAAAGTAGAAACAGTATACACGCATACACTGTTTCTTATGAATCTCTCATAAGTAGTCACGTTATTTGAAACCAGCACGGAAATGACGGACCAAATACCTCTTGAAGTATTTATGTGTCTTAGAAAAGGCAGAATTGCAGAATTTTTTTTTTATTCCATTAAAATCTTAAGGACTCTAACTTTGATTTTCCGTTCCATAATAGACACACTTGAGCAAATGTATACGCTGAGACTCATTATGAGTCGGGGTTGCATAGCTAATTATAGTTGCGTCAGGCGGCGATGGAGAGGCGCGCTCCTCGCTGTGTGGTGGAGCCACGGAGGCTGCACAAACATCTCCTCAGAGGCCCCGCTCCTTGTTTAATGAAACATCGCAGGGGCCCTGCGAATGCACACAGAGAGGCACAGCACAATCTGACGGACAGTGTCACCGGGGCCACGCCAATTATGTTTTCAGCAAAAGCCCACCAACCCCTCTCCCTCCCTCATCCACACCCCCTCCACCCAGCCCAGACATAGAATAACAGGACAGAGATATGATTACTAATCTGCCCCCCAAAAGCCAAACACTAAAAATGTTTGGATTTGTTTGTTCAGTCATCAAGAAGTGTTTCAAACTGAAGTGTGGGTCTGGGGGGATGATGGCGTAATGAGAGTTTGCAGCTTCAGATGTTTGTTTTTGTTCTGATTTGATTGCGTGAGGCTTGATGCGTCTCCGAGTGCTCTCTGCTCTCATTATGAGTGCAGCAATCTACTTTTAATAGCAGCAATTTGTTTGGTGTACCAGGATTGGTGTCACGGACTGTAAACACGATTGCGAGGACACTTTTTTTCTCGACAGGGAAATGTAATGTAGCAATCATGTTTTCTGACTTGGAGGCTCCGTAATGTGCTGTGTGATGTCTCTGCTGTTTGTGAGAAATCACTACAGGAGTCTGTGAACATCCTTCGTGCACCTTTGTGTGTTTCTGCTCACAGCCACAGATGATAACTTCGTCCTCTCTCCACTTGTGACTGTCTCCATTGAGGTGCCGCTGCTGCTCTTTCCACATGGATGAGGATGTGATTAAGTACTCTTCTTATGGATTCATTCAATTTGCTGGCAAAGGTATTACATCCACCTGACAAAGAAGGATGGTTCTTTCATTAATCAAACTCTACAATTGTATAGAAGTCAGACATCACATGTGTAAATGAACAGAGAGCAAGAGACAGGGGAATAGAGGAGAAAGCAGGTACAGGGGGGCTTTGGAGGTGATTTAGCTTCTGTGTTGAATGTAAATGTGATCAGAAGAATAGGTACCAAAGGTTATTGTCTACAAGAATAAGATCCTTCTCTCTGTCAGTGAGACCTCCTGAAATCATTAGCTCTGCATGAGGAACTCGCAGTTGCACAAGAAGTGATCGGAAAGCTTAATTCTGTTTATTCTTATTATATTGATATATTACAACACAGTCCAGATTAAATATTGGCATGTTACGTTTCTGCAAACAAAAGATACATTACATTTTAAGAGAAATGACCCACAAATGTGTGAAACATCGAAGTTTCTGAATGGCTGCAGCCTGTTCTCACTGAGGCAACTGCTGTGTTAAACACAATGTTAACACGTGTGACAGCAAAACACTGTAAACATGCGACAACTGTTTAATTTAATTGGTACTTAAACAACACATTAAAAACACTTTGCATGCAAGGCAACAAAAACTATGTAGTAGGTAAAAAGAACACAGTTAGGCTCCAAATACACTAATACAACATTCAACAACAGGACACAAAATACAGACATAACCAACATAAAAAAAACATAATTTCAACATTGTGATGCAAACAGTTTGTTGATGCCACCTCGTCATGTGGGCCTATGTGGCTTTGAACATCACATCTCCTCTGAAAACATTTGGGATTTACAGAAAAGTTGAATGACAACATTTTTTCAGCCAGCTGTTCTGTACTTACCCACCCATACTATCCAATAGTTAGAAATATAAAAAAACAAACAAAAAAAACAAAGGCAAAATGGCCATATGCATCAAAATCTCAAACGTTGTGAGCGTGTGTCTTCCCCTTTCTGTCTTTATTCTCCTCCAAAGTGTCCGGGGAGCTGTTCAAACAACAATGGATAAACCTACATGTATACAGAAGCAGAGGGGGGCCTGTAAATGAACAGCGGAAGGCCTCGGAGCGAGAGACGTGGTCATTTCTTTATTTTTGCGAAACAGGATTAGAGAGGCCATGAAAGGGGACAGCACACAAAGTGACACGATTACGGGCGGTGTCAGTTTCACTTTACAGTTTGAAGAGCTCCCACTTCTCTCTTCCGGGCGCGGGACCTCGGCTAGGATCAACCTCGGTCGCTCGTGAACCCTTCAGGCGTGGCTTTTTCATCGGGGCTATTTGCCGCTGACATGAGGGCCTCTTGCACTCCTCCACCCCCTGCAGCGCACAGCTCATTGGGCATAAGAAACACAATTAAATTCAGCTAAAGCACGGCCGCTGACTGCCCGGCTGTAGACTAATAGGCTTAAGAGGGGAAAAATAAATCTAATTGCGTGTTATTGGTCTGAAGTTAATCCCCCATGGCTTGACACTAGACTGAGTTTTGGCGGGTGCGTGCTCTGTGGTTCTGGAGCGGCTCAAGATCGACTGAATGGGAAGAGTTTTGGCAGTAACAAAGCCAAGGGGTTGCACTTGACTCTTGACAGGAGCTGAAAACCACTAAAAAGCTTCTTAAGTGGCCTGTAAGTCTTATCAAGTGCACACTCTTGTATGGAGAGAGCGCCCTGTGAGAGTCCACACATGAGTGAAATGATGATGTCAGGACCACACTGCAGAGTGATATAATGTTTCAGTTTCTTGTGCAGTTTCATTTAGGGGTGAGGGGATTATGAAAGCTTGACAATGTTCCACTGACTGCAGGCGTGGGAGGTAGGAGGCGGCGCTACGAATTTATTGTTTCATTACACAGTTTTGCGACACATTAGATGGGATTAATATGCAATTACTCTGTCGGCCTGTGACACCTGATCTGATTTCTAAAGGCTACGTTAAACGAACCAAAATGATATGAAACACTTAACTTGCTGTTGGGTTTCTGAAATGGTTTCCAGTCCTGAAGAAATCCTGTGAACAGATTGTATTTTCTTCAGTCCCGCCATAATTGGAGCCTCACTTTTGCCCTTTTGTACATATTATTAAGTTGTTAAAACTATCAAGTCAGAGGTTGGGCTTTTAACCGCATAGCCACACGCATTGTTAATCCTTTCTCTGTTATTTCAACTCGACAAGATTTGGCCTCTCTCAAGGTTTTTCTCTAAGTGTAGAATACCTTTCAGCTGTGCGTATGGTCATGGATGTGCTGGTGCAAGATGGTTAAATGGCTTGTGGTGTAAATAGGACCCAGACCATTGAGCTCCAAAGTGGATGGAAACAGTTTTCCAACTTATTTACTTTGGAACGATGAGGAAAACCACCTATTTATTTCCAAACCGGTCTTCGTCTGAATATATAAGTCTGTCTTTGATTTAGTGAGCACTTCAACAACTCACTTCTCACAATGAGGACTAATCGTTCTCCCTTGGACGGCGGCCCTGCAGCTTGTGAGATTCGCAGCATTGTGACGGCATCCTCTGCTCCGAGCAAATGACACAGACAAGCCAGCTAAACCTCAGAAGACACTGGATTGGACTCTTTGCACTAACAACTTGTTCCACCCCGCTTTTTAGACAACATGCGTGGCCGCTCAACCTCCAACGAGGCCTGTAGATAACTTCCCAATGGTGGGACAGCAAGACCAAGCGTGTGGTTTGTGGTCACGTCCAACATGGATCTTGGCTAAAACCTGCTGCGTAAAGACATGACATTATCTAATTACAGAAACCTCCTCTGTTTATTTTAATTGTTAAAGTGAGAAAGACAAGAAAAAACCTAATATAAAACCCATTTGTTATTACAAAGGTGTATGTAAATGTATAGAAGTTCAAAAAATTGAAAAAATTATGATAGATGGACAAAGTGCATATCACCAGTTAGGGAGTTGACTAAAAGTATAGATAATCTTGGTTAACGTTTATTCAGAAACAAATCATTTAGTCTTAAGTTTTGGTGCCCATCCAAAACAAAAATTCATTCACTGACATCAAAACTAGGCCTCAAAGAAACAAGAACTTTGCAAACGTCATAGAAATGAAGTCAAGATTTAGCTCCCTTCATAGATTTCATTGTAATTAATTCCAACTTGTCAACATTATGACTGTTGATATTAAATATTGAAGCCATTTTTGGTTTCCAACCGTTCCTCCACAACTTTTCAATCTTTCCTGTCATTCCTATAGTTCTTTATACATGTGCATACGTGCAAATCCATGAAGAAACAAACAACTTTTTTTTTTCTCTGCAAACAATTATTTAAACGCCCTGATGGTTGAAGTTGGATTGGCAGAAAATGGGACAACACTCTGCACAGCTGCATAATTAGTGCTGTGGGACACGTCCAAATCCAGCCTTTTAAAATGCTATCCAGAAGATTATTCCACTTTGTTTCACATTGAGTTTTATCCATATGTTTTCACTGCACGTGATCCCACAACATGATATGATGACGTCAAACCCAGGTTGCTGCAGAGGCAGAAGCAGCTACAGTTTACAGACTCGTTGCAATGGCTAAACATCTGATGAGAGTCCAACATCACAAGCAGAGGGAGCAGTTAGTGTTTATCTTGTTAAATGGGAGTTGGCAGTCAATAATTAGCGCAATCAGTAATGTTGTTTTAAAGGAAAGAATCTCTTCAGAAGTATTGTTGAGTCTTTGATCACAGCCCGATCACCTGTCTACTTATCTGGACTGTTCCACACATGAGGCCTCTGTTTAGTGTTCAGATAGCGTCTTTGTTAGCCGAGTGGCTTCTTCCTTTGTGTGGTCAAGCATGGAGCAGATGAGCCTTGGAGAGAGAGAGAGCGGCTGGACCTGTGCGGTGAATGAAACCTGAACAGTGCATCAGGATTTTCCCTAACACTGATAAAACCCAGATTTAGTGCCGCTCATAAAACACAAGGCAAATTGTGCGCTTATAGCTATCTGCTTCAGGACCTGGTAATAGGGTCCACTAAATTTCCATCTCAAATACCACTGCCAACTGAGGCGGATTCTTTTACTGTTTCAACTCTGTGGGTGGGTGGAAGTTTTCATCTTTATTATTCTTCCTAAAAGTGAAAACAACCCTGACTTTTTCTTATTAGTTTTTGATTTTATACACAAAAGTATGGAACAAAATACACAATAAAGTCGTGTTATCTATACACTTTACTCGGCTGATAAGCAGAATGTTTACAGGAATTTCACATTATCTGTGTCTCAAATAATGCTACATATATGGGCTTTAATATAGAAAAGTATACACATACATACTTTAACACCAAAATCTGCAAGCTAAGGGGTAATAAGTGTTATCATTGGATTAGCTGCTTCATAAGCCTCCTTTCCGCTCTCATAGGTCTGGAAGAAAAGTCCTTTCACACACAATTGAACCCAAAGTTCATATCCTAACGCATCGCACTAATTATCTCAATATCCGGTTCTATGGAGCCTTTAAACTTGAGGAGTACGGCTAACTGAATCCAAACTATTGAATGACTTTTTTCTTATTTATCCACCTCAGATGTTCAATGTGACAATTTAAATTAAATTAATAAAATAATACAATTAATATTTACCTCTCATTGCTCCCTACCTCTATCACAGTTTTAGCACCTTTAAAACCAAACACTAGTGTAACTGAGGGGTTTTATGTTCTGTAGGACTGTCCTCAACACAGGAAACCAGTTTAAATCTTGTGTTTTCATAAGATTCTTGTAAATAACAGATTGAGCATGAAAGATGACCCATTAGTTGCCAAAATGACTGAAATGTGGCAGCGCTAATAATCTGCAGGTATATTTTTTACCCACCAGCAGCACATTTCTCATTGACATCTGTTCTAGCATAAAGTCTAACACCCTCATTTCGTAACCACAGTGCAACAGTAGCTCAGAGTGATGGTGTGGAAACAAATGTGGCAACAGAATCAGCCCTGGGCTCAATTTATGGCTCACTGAAAGTACAGAGAGAAAAGACAGCTGCACTTCCTGCAATTCCATGTAAAGCCCCAAACTAAGTTAATTATCATAATTACAACTTTCATCAATTCACTGTCACAGAACTTGGATTTCCTTACTTTACCTCCTATTTCTGAGACCGATTTTCTACTCAGTCCCCCCCTCTTTTTTATCCCTCACCCACTCTCTTCTTTCACAAGAATAAGGGGAAACAAGAATATTATTACGAGTAGTGAAGCGGGTAACTGCAGCCACGTTTTTTGAACAATAATGGGTACAGTGCTTTGTCTTGACCCTTGAAAAAGGCCTGCAGTAAAAAGTAAAGTGAAAGAGGAAAATGTCAGCAGGGACTTTTACATCAGTTTGTATTTTTGTCTTTGTGTGTGTGCGCGACAGAAACACAACTACAGAGTGGGGGCGAAAGAGAGTGAGGCTGAGTGAGAGAGCAGGAACCTCCTCTGGTATCTAAATGATTACAATGAGTCCCTTTCAAGCCGTAGCGCCCATTGCTGTGACTTGATATGATTTTTATCAGATGCTGAAATGCTACATTACC
>CAFUXE010000344.1:100593-113208 GCA_903364295.1 Serranus cabrilla
GAGAGAGAGAATTGCAGAAGAAATGCACATAAACAGAGGTTAGCGTGTGTGTGTGTTTCCTTGTATGCGTGGGTATAGGCATGGATTTATGTGTGCATTTAGGGAAGGTGTGTGTCTGTCAGAGGTCAGAGAAATCAAAGCGGAGAGTCATGGGAAAATGTGTTTCAAAGCTGCCCCCAATAAAGCTATAAATTAGCCTCAGTTACCTAATGCTTGTCTGGTGAAACTGCCGAATTGGTTTCATATATCTGGCCAGTGAATCACTGCATATTCCCATTTTTATTGTCAATAAAATGTCTGAAATATATCAACAAAAATGCCTGCGTTATCACAGTATTGTGACACTTTAAGAAACAGACTCTTTTATATTTGTCCTATGAATTTAATATCTTTTGAATCAAAAACTTGTTTTGACAACGTACAGTTAAATTAAATAACAATTTTTGCCCAGAGATAAGTAAATAAGGTATTCTTGTGTCCATTCTGACCTGTGTACTTATTTAACCCTGTGATTACCTTAAGGAAGAAATCTTACTTTTATTCATTTTTCTGCCATGATAGAGCTCATTACTACATTAGTGTTATCCAAAGGAGAACAATGTTAGCCTTTTCTATGTCCCACCTACACTCCTTACATTACACCATGGCCTTGTTTGATTGTTTCCCCCTTTTGGAATTCTCTTTGTCAGAAAAAAAAACCATTGCATAGTAATTGTATAGAGCCATCATCACCCGTTGGATTGTGGACTATTGTTTGGAAGCCTTAAGTTTGCATTTTGTCTCTGCCCATCTTGGTTTTATAGAGCTTAACATGAAAGTATTATTGAGCGCAATATTATAAACAAGGTAAATGCTAGCTAGCTAGCTTGAATAGAAAAATGCATCCATAATTAACATTAACTGTGATACTTATTGGGACGCTAACTGGCAGGTGAAAAACTACCTTAAAGCAAAATATACTTGCTGGGAGTTTCTTTAAGCACAAGTTGTTAATGCTGTATGATGCATATTAAATCGACTAGAATGTCAAAGTTAACTCTCAGGAACTGAAAACAGACTGTGAAAGGGTCAAAGACCAAAGACAAAAACAGGGACAACAACCAAAAACAAGTCCACAACTATTTTAATATATATACAGAGGACAATGGAGGCCTCTACCCTGGTCACTACCACAGCAACTTGTCAGTCACAGGGTAGCCACACCCTAAAGCATACCCTACTTTATTGTCTATTTTATTCTAAATGATACCACAATTTACTAAATGAACATCTTTCTGTATTGAAGAAGACTTGAAATAGCGATAGTGACCATAAACTCATTGGGAAAATGTTTACTCAGGCAATAAATAAAGTGAGAAGTCTCCCTGTGAGAAGCACGGAAGTTTACTGTTAATGACAGAAATGGGCTTGGAAATGTCTGCTAGCTTCCACTTTCCAAGTGAAACACAAATAAATCAGCACCATGGATCTTCCAAAATGTAGTCCTACAGAGCGAGGTAGCGTGTGACAGGAGATGATAGCACGTCACCTAGAACTGCCATGGAAAACTCAGAGGCTTGAAGCTGTTTCCAAGTATGTCCCAATAAAATGTCATTCAAATTTCAGTTTGAGTGGAAAAGTTGAGCGCATGTGTATATGTGTGTTATCATGTCCATCTGCCCTAATGTGTTTATTCCCATCCTTTTCATAAACACCATTAGAGGGCAAATAGGTGATCATAAACTGGAATGGCTCTCCCTCCCATTTGCTCAGACAATTAAGATAAAGTGTAGAGATTCAGCTGAACATCTTTATTGGCCTCTGCCACTTTGAAGGCTAATGGAGTAACTTTCCCCTGTCGCTTTTGTGCAGCTGATTCTGCTGAACTGTGCAATGCGGCTTACTGATTTATTCATTCGCTAGGTTTTGTTGTCATCCAGGGAACAATCAAAATGTCTAAGATAAGTGGCAACAGTAAAAACAAGATCATGGCAAAGTTTTTATGCAAGTGCAGAGGTTATAATGAGCATTATATAATAATCAGAAACCTCAAGTCCAGCAGCATCAGTGCTGAAGTGCATGTAGCTGATGTGATACATTTTACCCTTCATGCTTTTATCGCCGTGTATAAATTTTCTATGTGTGCACTTCATTTCTTCAACGAAAATGCTGTTGGCCTGTCATAGTTAATTACAAATTGTATATCTGATGAAGTCCAGTTTTAAGTTGATCCTGTAACTGGCAGAGAAAGTTGGTATGAAAAGAAAAATGGACCACTTTGTTGTTTAAAACCACCTGAACCATAAAAGAGAAGAGAAATCTTTGATCCTGCAGCCAACATTTGCCTCTTTTTCTATCCATTTTATTGTTAAAAAGAGGGGATTTAAAACTGAAATGAAAATCCCCTTTCTTTGTAATGTTTATTCTGCCTTTTCCCATATCCGCTCTTGCTCCGTCTACGGCCTCCCACCCCTATTCACCATATTCCCGGATGCGAGCGGCTTGGAGCCAGCGATAGACTGCAGATGAAAGGGAAGAAAGAAGGGGGAAGATGGTAATGAAGCGGAGGGAAGAGACAAGAGGTCCCTGCGGGGACTCTGACGCCTCCCGGGACTTGTTGCGCCGTCAGACCGCGCCGGCCCCCACGTCCACAGCTCCCTGTGGAGAAGATGTGTCAGAGGATGTTCTGGGTCAGCCATGGGAAGAGACCATGTCTGCGCAGATAACGGCTTTCTGCCAAATTACCGCTGATGCTTTTGATGCCAGAGTGTAAATAAAAGGAGAACTGGTTCGGACCAAGGACTAGAAACCAGTCCAGCCTGGTTAAAATGGTCTGAATCTGATACCTTCATGCAAAAGGTAACTACACAGACATGCTCTGACCTGTTCATTCTGCAACGGCAGAATCAGCGGACAAAAGGTCCATTAATTAGATGGACAATGTCTAATATGTTTTAATACATCGTCCAAACTCATTAAACCTTTTTCAGCAGCATTAGCCTGACAGCTTCCGTGAGTGGCAGGCGGCACCATGCTACGTCATCCTGTGTGCAGCTCTGCTTTTCCTCAACAATTTACCACTTTAAAAGGCCCAATGGCCAATCTGCAGACAATCGTCCCCTGTAACACTATCTGGGCCCTGCTGATAAAATGCAGATGTGGCTCCTCTCAATGTGAATTTGTGACCCATTAAGTAGAGCCCCTCCTCTTTCCTCACCACTCCATCCCTCCTCTTGGCAGAGCCTCCAGACCGCCTTTTCACATGCATTCCCCAAAAGCAGGTATGTGGATAGTATCAGGCTAACGAGTCACAATGGTGAATTTGTTCAACAAGGAGCACCGCATTACTTAAATCCAAGCGTGGCTCTGCCTCTCTTTGAGATTTGCGGACTAGATTGGCGCGGTCTCCCCAGCGTCTCGTTTAGGGACGGACAAAAGGTGAATTCAAGCAATCCCTTTGAGGTTCACGAGACCTGACTCTAGTCTATTGATGTCAAGTCTCCCCTCAGTCTCCCAAAATGTCTCCATTGGTCGGCCATCGCTGCAGTGTTTTGTACAAGCTGTCTAACAGTTTGGTTGTGCTTCTGTTATAAGACCAATGAAAAGAACAAATTGAATCATATTGATTGAATGACTCATTCCACGTGTACAAGCCAGTATCGTGTTCAACTGACTGAACAAGTGCTAACTTTCCCACAATTATCTCCATGTGTCTCCTTGATCTTGGTTACCACCTTCTGCTTTTGCTCAACAGCATGTACGCTGCGTTTGTTTGTTTTGGACGATAGAATATTTTAATTGCAGGGTAATTTTGCGGCAGCAATAAAACAAGTTTTGCAAGGTAACACAATGGGCCCTATGTTGTTGCCATTATATAAAGCTAAGAAATCCATGTTTGAAATAGAATGCTATGTCTTCCATGACAGATGCCATTGTTGTGGATGATGGGAAAGAGCAAACAAACCGAAAACGAACAGGAAAAACTTGAAAATACTTGCTTGACACATTACATTATATGAGCTTGTAGTGATGCCAACTTTTATTAACCGTCTGGATTTTCAGTTAAAAACTTTTCAATTAGTTATATTTCTTTACTTTTTTATTTATTTATTGACAAAAAAAAACCCAAGTTCCAAAAATGTTGGGAGACAAATTCAGAATTTAAAGTGTATTTTTTACCAAAAAACAAATTTCTGTCTTTATACAGTTTCCAATCTAAGACATTTCTAAAAGAATTAGCAAATGATTGCATTCTGATTTATTTCAGTTTTAGACCGTGTCCTAACCTCCATCGTAAAGGAGGCAGCATTTTCCAGTCAGTACCAGTACTCCAGTTCCAGTACTGCCAGCGGCTCCTCGCAGGATGCTGATTGGTCCAAACCACTGATTGTTCAAACACAAGCACAGTACTTGAAGCCTGACAAGATGGATTTTAGTTTGATCTCAGGATATTACGAGAATCCAACTGCTGTACAAGTTAACAGCCGAAAGGCCTCTGTTGTGTATTGCTTGAAGCGGATCAGCTGATAAAGTCGATATAATGGCATGAATCTTGAGCGAGTTTTTATAACTTTCTAAAATCAGACGGTCACATTAAATACATACAGTATACAGTTGATTGTCAAGCTCTTTCTTCATTCTTCCCACCGCCGCTCACATTGAGTGTGTACAACTAAATGCAAAATGTCGTTGCCTTCTTTCAGCCTTAGACGTGGTCCAAATGAGTTCTCTTTAGAAATACTAAAAGCCAGAAGTTGAGGCTGCAGTGTTGCTCAAAAAGACAGTGGCAGCCTCAATAATTAAACAGCTTGATCAATAAAAAGATAGAACTTTTTCAACAGAACTAGAGGTTAGCAACTGCAGTTAACCTCCACTGGGAAAATCCCAATACGTCTATCTATACTATATGTCTAACTGTATCGAAATCCAATCGGTTCCGTTTGGGTAAAAAGAGCCCGGAGTCCCACACACACTGGGAACTAGTGGAGATGCAGCTCTCACACTGGAGACGCTATGAGTTTCTCTTTATGTTCATGAGTAATAAACTGTATTTCAAGACATTCATATAATTCCAGTAAATTTTGTTTTGACCACCCTGACCCGCTTCTGATTTGAAAGCAGCCAAATAGCAGTGTCTCAAACTGTTTATACTGACCTCATTGTTCAATTTGTAAAGATCCCCCCCTCATCTGTGGCTTGGCCCAGTAGTGCCTCTGGCTATGCTTTTACATACTCTGTGATCTAGCTCATTGCACCACTTCACTGTGAATAGAGAGAGTTAAAGTCAAACCCCGGGGTAACAGAGGAGAGCATTATGGATGAGCAGCCTGTGAAAAAGGCCCATTGAAAAAAGGCCTTTGACAGTTTAATTGGTCGAATTAGTCACGATATTCAAATCGCCTCTGTTGACCAGCCAATGACTGAAGTGTGTACTACTGTAGGCTGGGCCAACCACAGAACTCTGTCCAGATTGCAAACGAGACACATTAGGCTTTCCCTTCCTGCCAGCGGTCCAGTGGCACAGCACTTTTTGCCAGTGCGGCTCCTTGAAAAAGTTTCATTGCTACTTGCTGGCTACATGGAAAACATTTAAAACTCCTTTATAATATCTGTCAGCTCCCCCAGTCTCCAACATAAACAGGTGTTCCACCCAAGGCAGTGTATTTACTTATGTCAGGGCTGTGCTTACATATACAGACACTCAACACACTTTTAACATTCTCCTCAATGCTACAGTCGAGCAGCACTTGGCATCAGTGTCTGCGGCCGGCTACACTGTTTCAAGAAGACAAATTAAAGCCATATAATTTGCCTGCTGAAAGACTCGCTCTGTATCGCAGGTGTTAGGGCCCAAAGCAGGCGTTAACTCCCTGCAGCCCCCCAAACACACACACACACACACACACATACTGTGCATGCTCACACTAACATGTATGTAAGACAGCAACAAAAAATATCCCAAGCAGTCACTTAAGTCCCCATAGCATGGTTAACGTGGTTGTAAAACATGCTGGCCTGCACATGGCTCCAGCTTGTAATAACTGGTGATGACAGTAATATGAGTTTGTGTGTGTGTGCGTGAGTGTAGATGATGTGTGTGATTGTGAAAAATGTAAATGCACGTGTTGGCGCCAAGAGGAAGATGAAGAATTGGATTGTTGGGGATTAGTCGATCTGTGTATGTTCTAAAGAAATGGTTTAAATAGAAGTGGAAATACGCTTATTTGCTTTTTTTTTTTAGTGAAAAGAGAAAATAATTGTAAACTGTCTGTGGAAAACAGCTTTAAAGGGGCAGAGCAAACAAGAGTTAGGAAACACATCCATTATAAATGGAGCAATATTAACATTTAAATGGGCAGTTTTGTCAGAACTTGTGCTGAAAGTGTAGACGCAATGACTGCTCACAGGCTGTTCTCATCCACTGTTTGAACTTATACCTACGTAAAGTAAGGCAGCAGCATGTTCAGATGCTTAATCTTGTTTTTTTTGTTAGGCAGGTACCTCTAGTGGCTGTGGTAATGATGGGAGTAAAGGAGGAAATCAGGCAATTGAGTATAAAGAGCGACAAAGTCTGCATAGGGAGGATGTCCCCTGTGAGTTTTCATTATCAGTTCCTAAACAATCCTGTGAGTTTACTTCCATATGTCCTTTATGTACCGCAAACTATTTTTCCTTCCATCCTTTTCCTGTTTAATCCCCAATCAATCCCAAGTTGGGTGAACAGATAGAGATATATTTACATATACAGGGAAATACTCGCTCATCCCTAGTGGCCACTACACTTAAATCACCTAACAATCCAGAGCTGTTTCCGGGTCCTTGCTCCACCTCTGATCCAAAGGTTTAAATATTGACCATCTCGCCTTACTATCAAGGGGGAAAAAGTCAGTTATTTCCCAAAATGTTGAACCTTTCCTTTAAACAGAAAGCTGGAGAAAAAGTGGATCCTGCTGGGCAGGAAGAGGAGAGGATGGGAAAGAGAAGACGGGGAGGAAAAGCGATAGAGCGCTGAAATGCCTAAAGTAATAATCCTTATGAGACACAAAGGCGTGCACTCCCTGGTGTTCGAATGTGTGATAGTGTGGCTTGGCCTTCAGCCACTTCCAACAGTTAAAGAAAGCACTCGAGAAGAGAACAGAGGCTGTCCCTTCCACTTACCTCCCCCCAACCTCTCTCTCTGACTCTCTCTATATAAATGCTTGGCAGTTTTACGCATGGCTGGGAGCAATTTCCCACAATGTGTAAATTAGTCAATCTCCCAAGTCAGTAAAGTGGCCTTTGATGGGGAGGACATTAATGAAGTGTACCATTAGGCCTCACATTTGTATTCTTAGGGGCTCTCCAAGCTTTTGATGTCGCGGGGCCCCATGGCTGATTATCCACATGCCAGCGCTGCATGCCTCTGTTACTTAGACGAGAGGGAGGGAGGGGAAGAGAGCAAAAGCAAAGATGCTGGACGTTTAATGTTCTCTCTTCTTTGGCTGCCCTGCTGGACTGTCCACACTGTCCTGCTGGCCATTTGAAATTGGCAAGAGAAAGAAAGAGGACGAGGGAAGGAGAGGAGAGAGGGTGAGCAGTCCAAAAAGTGCAGTCTAGGAGCTGGACTTCTCCCTGACACTTCAAAGCGCTGTCTGGAGTAAATTGCTGTGGACCGCTTCATTCAGAGTAGAAGGGCTTTCCCTTCGTGGATGACAGTTGCATGGTGACAAAGTTCAATTGGCACTGGTAGGAGAGGAGAGGGAGGGGGGCCCAGATCAAAGCAGGACCATTGTAATGGTTTTGTTCCGTGGAAAATCGCTTTTTGTCCCCGGCCTTTTCAAGCCAACTCCTGGCTCCAGTCAGAGTAAATGGGATTTTTAACTCCCTTGTGTGGGTGGAAGGGCGAGGGGAGGTGGAAGAGCAGAGGGAGGGGAGATTCTTAGCCTCAGGGTAAGGAACTCAAGACCCCCCCCTCCCCTCTCCACCTCCCCTCCTGCTCCTCCTTTAACCCCCCCAGTCCCTCTCTCCGCCCGCTGACAATGCAAGGCCAACATTGTTGATGTTATTGGACCTTTCATCTGAACTCGGCATCGTAATCTTCACAGAGAAAGTTTAGCAGAGCAATTGTACAATTACGTTTATTGTAATTACCCGAATGGGACGTGCCAATGACTTATGTCCTGAAATGTGTTCTCATCTGCACTTATTCACTCACACACAAACAAATTCTCTGTCGGTCGTCATGTCTGCCACCCTCTTCTCTCTCTCTCCCTTACTGACAGCCTCACACATTATATTTCGTTTTGTTGTGCACTTTGAGAAAAAGCAGAACCTGAAGAGGCTGATCTCCAATTATGGACAAGTAAACAATCAACATCTATCTCTGAGCGCTCATCTCCTCCTCCCATGCTCTCTTTTCTTACAATCTGAACTTCCATAACACAGAAGATGTGGAGTCTCAGTAGTCGGCTTGCTTTGAGTGAGTACAAAGGAGCGCATCAAAACTGGGACATGGGAATTATACTTTAAAGCAAGGGGGGGGTTTTGTGCTGGTGACCCAAAATACTTGCTTTCATTGGTCTGTTGTTTGGACTCTCACTCTGGTCCAAACTGAAATATTTAAATATATACTGGGTGAACTGCCATGAAATTTGTTGAGGACATTCATGGCTCCCAGAGGATGAATCCTTGACTTTGTGATCTTCTGATCTCTGTAAGCAAATGTCTGCATATCAATGCTGAGTCTGTAGGCAACAGGTTGAGAGTGTGGTATCAAATTTGTGACCAGTCATGTTAGAGTGGACTTTGGTTGCATCAGTCTGCATTGATGAAATGCAATGTCAGCACACATCAGCTAGTAACTGATGACAATTTAGCTTTAATTTTTTTTTTGCTTTTTTAGATTTATATGCATTCATATGCAGGGAAACAATCCCGTTATAGATGGATTTTATCAATTCAACATCCTTGTTTTAGAATATGAATTATCACTAAGTACAATAAACCTACCAAATGCTAACATGTTAGCACTGTCTTAGTAAGCATGCATGTTAGCATGCTGATGTTAGCATTTACTTCACAGCCTCACAGAGTGGTCATTGACCTCTGAAAAGACATGACATGAGTTCTACACCTTACAAATAGCTGTTTCACGTCAATGCAACATGCGCAGCATATTTTACTGATAGCATCATTATTTTGGACATAAATCACGTCATTACTACCTCCCCGTTCCTCTAATTTGCTCGGCTATTCCTCCATCTTAAAGCTTGATTACTAAATGAAAACAAATAGCAGTTTTTGTGTCAAATCGTCATATTTTACGACAGTACATCAGCGACAGTATGTTTCTGACCGACTCTAAACTAAGTACCTAAAAGTGTGTGCGTCTGTAGGCCTCCACACACAAGGTATGAGGATATTTTAGTAGCCAAGTGCGTCAGACAGAGCTTGAGCTCGGTCTCTGTGATTGACTGTTTGAGCTGCTGGCCAAATGTCTCCGTTTTTTCCCTTGAGCTGGGGGAGAAAAGTGTTATTTCTTCAAAAGCCCCATTTGAGAAACCCCGCAAGCCTGTAATTGCTAGGGAAAAGGCCGGACAACCTGCCAAGCCAAACACTTGAGAGGGAATTTGAAATATTGTAAACAGTAGAGTAACCCACTCACTGTCGAGCCCGAGACCAGAGGGGAGAGAGGAGACGTGGGGGTGTTAGAGGGATGGAGGGTGGTTGCAGATGAAACATAGAGTGTGTGAGAGAGAAATGCTTACAGATTTATTTGCATCGATGATGACAACAGCTCACCGTCTCCTTTGAAGCTCCGCCGGGAGAGGTGCCTCTATTAAATCAAAAAAAGACTTATTTTTCTGCAAACTCAAAATGCAGATGTTTGAGCATCACACCTTCTGCAGAACCCGCCACAACTTCAAATACTGGAGATGTCAATTCAGCGACGCCTCTACCCCCCCTCCACACTTTTTGAACAGTGAATGTAGTTTATGATCACCACTAACCTCTTTTATGTGTTGACACAATATTTTTCTTGTGCTGTCAAATAAAAGCGGGGGATTATTATTCTAGCACGACCCCATTTTCCCGTCTTAATGACCCGAGCTATGCTCTCCCCGAGCAGAAACCATTAAAACCCAGTTTGGGTTCAGTGCAACTCTGCAGTTTTGTGGGCTTATTTCCCCCCCTACTCCCTCCTTGCTTTCCTCACTCGCTTTTTTTTTTAACTCCCCCTTTTAAAAACCAAAATCCCCCGACACCAATTAGAAGGCAAAAACGGAAATCTTCGACCAAACATGACATTTACAGGCTAGAACTCAAGACTTTTAACAGCTCCCCCCACCCTCGCTCACAGACAGGAGCTCACGTGCAACACACACACACACACACACACACACTATCAAAATGCTAAATCGCTGCATTTTTGTGAGTTATATCCTCGTGTTTGGCCTTATTGTTTGATGTTTAGAGAGTCTGTGACCTACAAGAAAAGGTTGCAGGGTTTTGAACCTTCATGAAGGAACACCTCTTATTTCATTCCTCTACCTGTCAGCTAATGAATTCTCCTCCACTCATTGCATCTCGTGTCAGACTGCCACCCTCAGCGTCGATCTGTGTCAGTCTCCACAAAATTACATCTACATGTGTCTGTATGCCTGTGCTGTAACCAGACTGGACCACAGAATTAAATAAGATGGAAACACATCATTAACTCAGATCCCCCACCCTCCCTCTTTCCTCCCTCCGTTCTCCTCCCCAACCCAGGACTACAGAGCGTACACAAAAACAGTTGGGTAATTACTGATAATTAAATCAATTACAGACAGTCTCTGCCTTGCCAGCTCTGGATGGCGGCAGCCGTGTCAGGGTGCTCCAAATATTTGAACAGCACAATCCAAATATTCTCTGAAAGCTGTTTTTCGCCTCGGAGCAAATCGTCCGCCAGCCTCGCTCTGACAGCAGCAAGTCAGCGTGGCCATGCGGGCAGTGCCAGCAGGCGGCAAGGCCCCTGATGAGCTTCAGCATTAATGACAAGGTGATTAGTCAGCTTTTCCTTCCTGCGGAAGAGGCTCTGCAATTTCATCCCAATCATAGTTTGCTTTGAAAGGTTTTTGGACGACTGTAAAAAAAAATTGCAGGGGCAATTAAATTGTTTTTACTCTTTTTTCCCCCCCCAGATGACTATCTGGTGCTCTTGCGGTCATGGTTGACAGAAAAGAGATAAAATGGACCATTTACTGCCTCCTTTGGGGGTGGGCTCAGGCAGGGAGAGGGAGATGCTGCAGGCCGGGGGAACAGGATGCTCTGCTTCTCCTTTTCAATGCTTCTGAGGGTTGAAATGTCATTTTCAATTTTGTGTAAAGTACTAGAAATGTCTTCCAAATCATATGGCCACATATGTCGATTGTTTCCTCCCTATAAATAATACCTAGAGTAGCATTTGCAAAATGAGTGTCCTTACTGGTGCAACATATCTTCATGAACTAGTACGTATGATGTCCTACCAAAATATCACATGATATCCCACGAAACATGACGAGTGAACGCAACACGGTGTTGACAAAGGAGGATTACCATTTCAAACAGGTCACAATCGATGTTTTAAACACGTTGTTATTGCTGTTAAACCGATTAGTGGTTTAGGCACCAAATCCACTTGCTTAAGGTGAAGCAAGATAATCACCTTTCTATGGTTAGGAAACACGAACAAGTTCAAGTTTTTCAATTTCTGGACATAACTTCAATCAACGGAACATAAACACCAGTCTCCTGGTTGTAAGTCCTTGATTACCCTCCTGATAGGAGACTTGCACACTTATCAGTACAATTGGTTCGGCAGCAGACTGTGTTTGTTAGACTTACAACGATCAGTCATTACTGTTTGTAGGAAATTATACTTTATGTTCATGACAACAGTCTGAATGGTGGCAGGAAACTGGCACAACCTTTATACCTACATGCAACGGTCTCTGTTCAAACACTCTGTTCGTGTTAGATTAAGGAAACCAAACCACTTTCTTAGGGTTAGTATAGTAAAGTAGAAGGTAAGGCATGAGAAAAAAGACATGTACAAAAATTCCTGATATGGGGTAGTTTCATAAAGCCTGATGCACAGAAGTTAAGTAACGTGTCAGTCAGAGAACAAACAGCTAGATCAAATCACAAACTGCACCACCTTTCTTTGGTGTTGTCTTTAATTGCTATTTACAATATAAACAGGTTTACGAGAGACTCATTGATTTACGGCTCGACATGAGCTGCAACAAGTCAAACCTTTTTCTGTGGACTGCGGTGTGTCAGTGTAAGCAGCTCTTTACTCTCCCACCAGGATTTGTGTGGCATTATTAGCAGTGTCTGATGTGGAGCAGTGGAGTAGGGAGCCAGGAAGGGGGGCAGTTTATCAGATGCAGATTTGGTGGGTGAAGGCAGCCACAGTTGGGAGTGGCCACCAATGTCTCTGTGTGGTTTTGATAAAGATGGAGATTTATGCTCTTCCAGCGTTTATTGGTCTGGGCCATTGTGGCGATGCCTACTCAGACCTGCCGCCACTTCTGTCTCGACAAGCTGGAAGGGAGGCGGATATTGTTAGTGGCTCCCTTTTCCTTGTACCCCTCCTCTTCCACTCTGTCACCCCCCCCCCCAGCGGGCCAC
>CAFUXE010000344.1:113894-132509 GCA_903364295.1 Serranus cabrilla
GTGTGTGTGTGTGTGTGTGTGTGTGTCTGTGTCTGTACAGGGGTTAGTACACGAGTTAACTGCTCCATGTGCAGGCAGAGTTCATCCTTCAGGAATTGTTTGGCATTTTGTGAAATAAGCTTATTCACATTCTTGTCATAAGTTAAATGAGAATGAACACTTTCATGTGTATAGTGAAGCTACATCCAGCAGCCGGTTAGCTTAGCTTAGCATAATGACTAGAAACAGAGGGAAAACTGCTAGCCTGGCTCTATTGGGCAGATAATCTGTTCAGACCAGGCTTGAATTGGTAACACCCCATGATTGTCAGAATGGACAAACTGGACCCTAAATCCTCCCAATGATCCTCTAATATGGGTTCTGGCTCTAGTGCAATCACAAAACCAAAGTGTAAAAATGACACATTGTGGCTTCACAGTGGGTTACCCAGTGACAACACCAACTACACTGGCTGATTCTGTAATCTTTAGAGAAGTCAGGCGAGCTGTTTTCATTCTTTTGTGCTAAGCTAAGCTAAGCTAATTAGCAGTCAGTGGTAGCTGATTTTTTACAGAAGAAATGTGGGAGTGGTGTCAATCTTCTCATTTCACTGTCTGCATAATGTTGAACTATTCCTTTAATGAATTATGAGGCAGTAATAAATGAACGCAGAGTTTGTGTTTTCTCCCTGCACATATGTAACTTTGTTCTGATCAGTAACCTTCTGTGGAGAAACAGAAGATTCTGTGCTTCATTTCATCCCTGTGTGGATCCAGTCAGAAAACACACTTTCAAAACACAGCACTTTAATAGAGAAACTATAATAACCAACATGAAACTTTTCATTTCTGGTGTTAGTTCAAAATTAAACCGAGAAGATATGTATCAAATGGTTTGTCTTTCCTATTACAGATTCAGCATTTCAATAAACAAAATGGAACTTTCAAGTAGATCTTGTCCTCTAACAGCACAGACCACTATGATTCATCTGTAAAGCGCAATCAATAATTGATTGTGTCTGGATACGATGGAGCAAAGATAGCTTGTTGTTAGTACAATCAGGGGCCTTTTCCAAACTATTAGGTGGAACTAATTAATTATGGCATGAAAATGCGTTAAAATGCCTCTCTCCCACTGAAGACAACATCCATTTTCAGAATGGAAAAGCCTGAAATGTAATTAGTTGCATAATCATGGCAAAATGAGGTTGACTTGATTCGAACCATATTGTTCACGCTGCATGTCCCCACTTCCCATTTCCACTCCTCAAAGCACCCGTAACGCAGCATTTTGTTTTTCAAAAGATATTTACCGTTCTCTCTGGCCGTCCCATTTGCAGTTGATTTTTCAGATTCATGAGGCCGACTCATTTATGTAAAACACATGCACACGGGCTCATGACCCCCCCAGAAAATGACAATGGGGAAAGAGTGATTTCAGTATTCAGATTACCAGGAACTCAATCAACCACTGTCTGGGGACGGTAGGAGTCCATTTCAACTTCTTGACCCGTTGACTCCGTGTCTCTGTAACCACGCGACTCCGCTCTAATTGGACGACACAATGTCTGGGAGTTCTGAGGCTGGACAGAACTCACGGCAAATTACCGCTCACTTCCTGTTCAATCTGAGCGGGCACTCGAGCCGTCAAGGGAGCTGTTGGACTTTGAAAAGTGTTTGCTTAGCTTGGCATCTCCGGTAACCGTGACCCTGTTGTAATGAAGAATAATTTACCAGTTTGGAAAGTTCATTTTTGTGCACGCCTTATTTACAACGGCAACATCCCAACGGTGCATGGAACAGATCCAGTAATGTGAGCGGGTAAACTGTAACGACACTATGAGCTTTTTGAACAGAAAATACATTTTTTTAAATATATATAATGTTCCTAGTTTTACATTAAGTAAAACATACAATGTTGTTATTGCAATGCATTTTATTGATTTATTTAAATTTTATTTGGGGACAGTACAAATAATAGACAGGAAATGAATGATGAGAATGAGAATTGTTGAGAGAAAACAACTTTATAAATGAATGAAACAGATTCCAGATAAAAGAAAATAACGTAATATACTATGTGCATGTCATGTCTATGTGTGCATATAGAGTGAATGAATGTGTATGTATTTATTTACAGGTGTGGCAGTGCAGGCTTTAAAATATTCTCCATTGAAGCACATGAGGTAAGTTTCGAGATATGATTATTTTATTGTGAAATGACACACAAGAGCATCATTTAAAGTAGAAGTTACAGGTATAGAGATGTATAAAATATGCAGACGTATCTCTCAGTTTTTTCTCCTTGTGTCCGTGTCACCACGTTGGCTCCGGCAGGCTCCGTGTCTCCGTGCTGCTGCCTGGTGAAAGCAGCGTCCAGTGGAGGAGGATTGGTAGTGACATCTGGCAGTTTGATAAAGTGGATTTGGTTTCTTAGGGGCAATTCCAGGCTACTCTCCCCGGGCGCCAGGCCTACTCTGGTTAGTATATGACTTACATGTGTAGGCTGCTGAGAGGGAGGACTGGTGTGTGTGTGTGTGTGTAAGAGAGAGTGTCAGTATGTACAGTACACAATATATCTAAGCAGGTAGTGTATGTGTGTATGTGTTTGTGTGTGCGGTTTGGTGTATTGAGCAAAGGGGGAAGCGGTTAGTTCAAATGGAAAACAGCAGTCTCTCTACCATTTACATTAATGCAAGTCTTTCATCACCAGCTCCCCTAAAGCATGGCCTCTCTCCTTCTAATTTACTTTAAACACACACATTAGTCTCATCAATAAACGCTAATGGCTCTTTATGAAACAGAGGCCTATTTCCCATTTTTCAAATGAAGGCCCTGTTTCCCTGCAGAGCCTCCGAGTCCCATCTAATCCATCGCTGAGATGGCTGATCCGTCCTTCTGTAACATCCTCCGCAACCACCGCAAAGTGAGGACAACACACAATATGCAGGCATGTCCAAATACACAGGCCAGGGCTCGCTAACTCACTAACAACACATGGCACATCAGGACAATGGCGGACTTATTCACATTTACTCTTTCAGCTCTTGTCAACTTGTAAAAAAGTTGGCACGTATTCTAATAAACTAGAGTTTTTAAAGTAGTTTTTTTCAGCCAAGGACCCCTCACCTGATATAGAATAATCCGGGGACCCCTCGTGTGTTTATTAACAAATATTTTAACACATTCCTTATTTTAAAAAAACAACAACAACACAAGAGAAATACATTAGAAAGATACCAGACATGCATTAAATATATTTGCAGATTATAAGAGTTATAGGTTTGTTAGATTAGAACATCTATGAAGTATGACAGATTTACATTTTTTTATATTATTTTTAAACTGTAAAGCTTTTTGTAGAAAACAACATACGCATTTTTCTGTCATAATCATTTAAGTAGTATATGTAAATGTTTTGCATTTAAATGTCTAAAAACAATTGATCAATGTTATGTATTATAAATTGTGCACTTTTTTATATATTCCCAAACGTTTCAACAAATTTCAAACACAGAGAAATCTGTAGTTCAAACAGATTCAGGAACAAACTCTTTCAGTGGCGTCATATCCCCTTCACGCATCAGTGTCTGTCAGCGTTTTTGTAAATTGCCTTTTTTTTCCAGTTTTAAACTGCCTTTTTACAATTTTTTACACCTTTCATCTCCGTGATTTTTCACTGTATATTGTAACTGGATGTCTGGATCGGAAGTTATCAGGGAAAATGTGCAAACACCATATTACTGAACAGCATAAAAAACACAGATTTTTAACAGGAAACTGCTGCATTGAGTGTTCCTGCTGATTTTAATCATCTGGTCCTCTTGTTTTGTGGATGAGCAGCTCGTTGTAGATAATTCAGCTTCAGGTTAAAAACCTCCTGAACGATGAACACAGAAGGAATCTCAACCAGGAGAAACTGTTTGTAATTAAAGCCTCGCTCCATCTTTATTATTGTTTTGACACAGAGACCACTATCAAAATTGCATATTGTACGTTTAAATGAAAGACTCTGCAAACTCCTCGGGGACCCCTCGGCAGAGAGCCATGCACCCCTGGGGGACCTCTGACCCTACTTTGAGAATCCCTGTTTCAAAGGAGCGATTCCATATTTTCCTATTGTCATAATCTTCTGGTATTAATATGATACATAAACAAAAGCTCGAGTTGCCTACATATCTGCTGACATGAAGCTGCTCTTTAGGTTTTAGTGAGCATTTGTCTAAATGGATAAGAGGGCTTTTGTCACAGAGCCAGAGGAGCTGAACCGATGACTTGGAAGATGAAAGCCTTTCTGAAAATGATCTTTCAAAGCAGCATTCAACAAAACAATATTTACAGAGAGGATATTCTCCGAGCAGAGGGAAGAGAAAATACAGTTGTACTGGCACCAAAATAACAGCGCATACAGCAACTCATTTAAATAGCAAAACATCTCCAGGAATGTCTTTTTTTGCCATATTTTGTTCTTTATGTGGCTGCGAATCTGAATGACTATCCCCTCATCTGTCCCGGGCAACTGATTTATGAACATGTTGTGGGTTCCGAGGTTTGCTTTAGGATCGGGCCACATGAAAGCCGAGGTGAAGGTCAATAGCACAGGCCCACTGTGGCTATGAAAACATCATGGGTGTTTTCTCGCCAGGGCTCACACGAACATGCTGGGCTTCAGGGACAGACCACGCATTCTGCAGTGCCACCATCAAAAGGAGAGTTCGCCCAAAAATGTAAATAGGATTTTTCATCACCAGGCAATTTCACGTGCAACTAAAAGCAGAAATGTAATCCATTATATGACTGTGTGTCTTTTACACAGTGAACATGCTGAAGAGGCTCATCGGAAATATCTTGTCCTGTTGTTGCAGCTAAAAAAATGATGTCGTTTATCAGGATTTTGTAATTTAAAAAAAAGCAAGACCCTGCATTTAAAGTTTTACCAAAGTAATACTACAAAAGTATGAACAAAGAACTAAAGAGAAAAAGAATGCATGATGTAAAAAGCCCTTTCTGACTGTTATGTTATTACATATATTGTATGCTATTATACTGTTACATGACATTATTAAGAACAATCAAGTATTTAATAACTGGAGCTGCCAGATAAATCCTTTAAGTGGTGGAAGAAGTACTCACATCTTGCAGTGACATACTGGTTTCATGATCAACATCACACATCATACAGTATTATGAAAATATCTTTATTTTGAAAAGGGAAACTTTTTACATATTTTTTAAATGTAGGCTATCTAAAATTAAAGTACTCCACTGAGTGTAAAGTAACTAGTAGCTGCTCCACTGAAATGCGTTGAGGAAGAGTAGAAAGAAGCGTTCTGTGGATATATTTAGTACCTGAGTCCCTTTCCTCCACTTTAAGCAGGTGTAATATTACATGTGTGTGTAATGGAAGTCACAGGAATCCACAATTATTTTGGCTCTTGTATTAGTGGCTAACAATCAATATTAAGTCCCTCAGAAAAAATTACATAAAGTATCATTTAATACAAATTAGAAAAAAGCATGGTCATGTCACAGCAACGATATCTTTTAGGAAATTAATCCATTTAAATGTTTCAAGTGGACAAAGATTGCTATAGACCTTATCAGTTACACTGATTCAAGATTTTGTTGCATAATGACAATAGTGTATTGAATTTTAAATCCCTGTTGAAAACACTTTAAGTTTGAGGTTGTTGCTGACAAGACATTCCTGTAGTTACAGTGGAATGAAGTGGAATGAAAACTCAAGACAGGTTTTTGAGTGAAATGAAATATGAAATTTTACATTATTATGAATTTTATTTCATCTCCTGTCCCATGTACTTTACAATCTGTATTTTTTACATACTCATGCCTCTCCCTCCACCTTCTGTGTCTGTCTGTCTCTGTGCTGTCGGAGGGCCTTCTCAGGAGGAAAAGGATCTCCAGTCGGGCCTTACCTCACCCGTGGCATTGGAGGGGGAATTACAGGGCTTAGTTCTCTCAACTTGACCCCGCTCCTAATTACTTGTCGGATAAGTCTTTTGGCTCCTAGCAGAGTGTTGTCCTAACCTCCACTTGTCTGCTGTGTGTCCAAACATGGAGAAAGGAAAACACGTTCCAGTGGACCAGGGGGCTTAGCCTCCACGCCGCGTTCTCACAGAGCCAAACGGCCCACCGCAGGCTCCCAGGGACCCACACAGGTTAGACTGAGCACTCCGGCTCACCTCCGTTTCTTCTTCTCTGAGGATGAATGAGCGGTGGGAAAAGGCAAGCATGTTGTTTCCTTTAACAAGGCTTTTATTTTGAAATAAGGGGATATAGTTGAACCTATAAATGTAGGAATTTTTAGGTTTTCATGTCAGTTTTTTTCTCCAGAAATTAAACATCAAACAATAAGTTTCTCTTTAAAGCAAAGACTGTGCAGTGCAGCTGTTTGGCCTGTTTTGAAGCAGCATTCTCCTTTTAAAAAATCAGCGAGAGGCACCAGTAAGTGGAGGCAACCTGCAGCGAATTTGTCTTCGTCAGACCATATTGTCTCAGACATTTCAAAACCTTTTTTGGCATCTTCCCCTGTAATCATGGCCCCTTCAAAGACAATGATCAGTGCTACAACTTAGTGTGTAATAGACGCTAATGAAGGATAATAACACTGGTATACAGAGAGAGAGGGGATGACTCATCATGATTGGCTCTTTTAAGCGTTTCTGAGGTGACTTTACACTCCGCAAGAACGTGTTGTGCTTTTGCTTTTTTTTAACAGGAATTTATGATGATGATTGAGTGAGAGACTCTTATTATTCCTTCTTTGCGCAGTTAGGCACTTTCTACCCAAATTAGCCAACAAACAAGCTGCAGTTATGATCAAATAAAGCAGAGAAGGTTAATCATTTTACCAAAAGAGAAATTTAATGTCCTCATAGTTTAGTTACTGATCATATCTCTTCAACTCATCCCTCCCCTCGCGGCTCTAACCCTGGGAAAGCGCCCTCTGAGATTACCATACTTAAAATCATAACTCAAAACAGGGATTGTCAGGCTCAGAGATTAGCTTTTAAAATGAGAGCTCCACAAACATCTTAAGGTATGTCATCAATTCTGTCTAAACGCAGAGCGATAAGGAACTTCAGTGGAAAAAAAAAAAAGGACAATCCTCCAGGGACTGAATAAGTTAAAGGAGGGGAGTTTATTCCATTATTGTCTAATAGCTTCCATAACCATCACCCTTTACCCCCAATAAAGTCTCATTGGCCTGAGGATTGAGTCTGGATTACATGGTAGCTCTGCTAATAATGTCAAACACATGAAGAGACCTGACCCCGAAACTCACCCATCACCACAGCGAGCAGAAGGTTACCTTTCACCAGAGTGTTAAGTGTAACACACTGTGCTTATGGGAATATAAATAGCATAAGGATGCAGCTTCCTCACAGGTTATAAAAGAAGTAATGCACGTCAGTAAAATGTTATGCAGAACATGTATTTACTGGACGTTATGTGTAATTGTTTGTGGCTCTGAGAGGAGTGGTGCTCAAACGGAGACAAGATAGAAAGAAAGAACAGCCTCTGCCTTTTCTTATGCATGCATATCTGTGTGTGTGTGTGCGTGTGCGTGTGTGTGTTTGCATACCTCAGTTCGTAGGCTGCAGCACTGTACGGCTCCCCCCGGGGCTGCACTGAGAGGCTGGTGCCAGAGAGTCTCACCTAGTCAGGTTAGCCTGGGAACATACTCATACTGCAGGCATTTCTTCACACACACACATTCACAACCACGCACACACACACATGCCACATGCTCGCACACTCACATGTGTGCATGCACACAAATGCTACCCACATCATAAGCTAATGAGCCATTATATTGTCATTAGTGTTTTATTTGCACCACCCTGGCTCTTAGCAATCTGTCACACTGTTCACATGGCGATGACTCAGAAACTAAACAGTTGTTGCGGATTGGATTGTGTGTGTGTGCGTTTCTGCACGCTGCACGTGTATTGTCATGTCTGTGTGTGATCGAGTGCTCCCCTGTCTTTTTTCTCATCCATGTTCTTGACATGTAATCCATTTCCATTTGTCAAAAACAGACAAAATCTGAATCCATCACTTTGTTCGCTCATGACCGTGTTCCACCGCGGGGCCATACATGATGTAAGTAGACTTGAAATTTGTTTGGGGAACGTCTACTGTATGAAGCATGTGTTTATGTACATTGCACGTCATTATCTTTGCATCTTGATTAGATTTCCCAACGTTTTCTCATGTTTGTACACCTAAATAAGAGAACACGATGGCAGGACCACCCAACCAGAGCAATCACACATGTAGAATCAGAAAAAAGGATGCTCATTATGTGGCAGACAGTTGGACGCTCTTTCTTTTGCACGGCCTCAGTTTGATGCCTGTATATCTTAGAAAAAACAAAAGGAATGACAGTAAGTTCAGTAAAAGTTGGATAAAAAAAGGTTCGGCAATAACTGGAGGCATCGTGTTGTCTCATATAATTTGATTTATCTTCTCACATACAAGAGTTCACAATGAGGTAACACATTGAAACATCTGTCAACATCATTAATTTCTCATGACGCCGCCTGTGTTTGCTTCCAAACAATCCCACACTTTAAAGGTGCGATTCTAGGAGTTAATACTTCATGTCAAAACAAACAAATGAAACCACAAGTTGGAGCGGGAGTGATTGCTGTTGCACTTAGAGGGGCGTGTGCAGAGCGCCGGCTCACGCCGAGCAGACGGGCTCTCCCCAGTGTTCGCTCTGAGGAATGCAGCCGTTCTGCAGAGTGGAGCACTCGGTGTTTCCACACGCTGCCATAGACTCATGAGTCCTTGTTGAGTTTGATTTAATCTCAAACTTTACATGCTAGAATAAACAGTGAGCTGAAATGATGAGAACTGCAACACCAGCATGTAGTGATGATTTATATGGAGCATTTAAAGAGCTGCCAAACATGGTACTAACTCGCAGGAAAGGTTGCTCAACATTTTTAAGCATGCCTCATAAAAACTACAGCATGTTTGAGTTCCATCGCGTTTGGCACAGAAACACCAAAGACTGTTCTATCTGCTGGAGATTTCAACATTTAGACTGAGCTGCAGTTACCACTATTTTAATATATATATATAAAAAAAACATTCAAAGGTCCAAAATACATAATAAAAGTTTCAATGCTGCCCATGTCTAAAATGCTTTATTAAAATACTTCAAATGTGTAATAATCTACTTACACCACTCTATAAATATAGGTAGAAATACATTTAAGCATTCATAAATATTCCTAATGCCAAAAAACAATAATTACAACATATTATAAAGCATTTTATGATGATTTATAAGGTCATGTCTCACATTTGTTTTACAAGGCTCATAGTGTGTTATAATTCTCATTGTGGTAACAGATTATAATATTCAAATAATGCATTATAATCACTGTGGTAATGCATTATAATGTGATAAAAGGGTTTGGCTAATCCTAATATAACTCACTGGGCTTGCAAAAAGGATGTCAGTGAGTGATCAGCAATTAAAGTATTATGATACTCATTATAAAATGCTTTATAATGTGCTATGATTATTGTTCTAATGCATTGTGATTATTTATGAGTGTTTATAGCTATAATTATACGGCAATATAAGTGGATTATAATGCATCTATAATAAATTATAGACATAGACTTCATGGAAAGTGTTCAATGTTTTAATATAAATTAAAAAACTGCTGTTATGTGTTTTCATGGCTTAACTTGTTTCAACTCAAATACAAAACTGCCACATGTTGTTCCTGAGAAATGAACGATCATTCAAATAAACATTTGTTTGTAATTTGTCACTGTCACAGACTCAGCAGTGCTTGAAAGTATATTCCACTTAAATACACATTAGAGTCATTTCCTGAGTGTTTCTATTTTTCTTTAGATCTACTGCATGTCAAAGCCAAACACTACTTCATACTGCACAACAATAGAAAATCTAATTAATATATAAATAATGGCATTATTCTTTTTTTTTCAACTTAATTTTCTATTGAACAAAGTTATACAAACACACAACTATTCCTACAACTATTTCCTTTTGAATACGCACTTTCCAGTTTTGTACCTTTTTCCTTTAAATTCTACTAGATAAAATCTTTCTGTATTGACTTCCCTTTCCTCCCTTCATCTCGTAGTTTTTCTCCGTTTTCCCATCCCGCCTCTCATATTCAGTCAGCTCTTGCATCGTTACCCACTTCTATCCACCCCCACATCACTTCCATCTATAGATAACGGCATTATTCTGTCAGTAAGGCTTGAATCGTCCCCAGAGGGAAATCCCACATCTAAGCAATGTGCAAAATAATATAAACATGAGCTGCAACATTTAAGTTAGGAACCCATTTTCACCTCAGTATTTATAATCTAATGATATAATTTATATATAAGGATCATTTAAAGTGTATTTTGATGGGTAAGACTTTTGTGCTTTGACTTGAGTACTATTTTGCAAGGCTTTTTCTATTAGTATGAGCATTACACAGTGTGGTATTGAATGGTGTCTGAGAGCTTCCTCCTCCACTGGAGCCGAGATAAATCCTGCTGTGATTTGTCTTTTGTTTGGTGTTACACGTGGCTAATCATCCTGAGTTTTCAGAGAGTGACTCAGCATTAAGCAACAAGGTAATAATGCTCCTTCCGTGCCAGCAGGCCACTTTCTCTGCTCATCGTGCTTCTTTTCTCTCTCCTTAAACCTTCATCCTGCCCTCTCCCAGATTTCCCCCTCAATTAGAATCACATAAGATATTACTCAGTGTTTCTTTTGTGACAATACTAAAGCAATAATTATGAGACCAACACAGCATTTTCATCATTAAAGTGCAGCTGTGATGGATGTGGCTGTTTCAGAATTGAAGTTTAGCCTTTAATTACCTTTGAGTGATTGCTTTCCCTCAACAAAGCACAATGATGCTGTTAAGGAAGACATAATTAAATAGCTATTCTAATTACAAAAAGCAGCGCATGTCACTGTGTTGTGCTCTCCTTAAAGGGTTCATTGGGTAGAGTCAGCTTGTATAACACATCCCAGGAAGCATTTATGAACACAGTATATATTTAGCTCCATTCAGAGCTGGCCCGGCTCTCACAGCCTGCACCCCGGTGAGTCAGAGTTTCAACATCACCTGAAGAAAACTTGGCACAGCGACTCAGCAAGCGATGGAAAATTAAAAAGCCCAGTTAGTGCCTATGGGTGAGAAACAATTATGGGTTTGTGTTCATTACAATGGTGTACAAAGGGAATGAAAATTCCTAAGCTAAGTGTTTTACCATCAAAATGCCAAGAGTGAAATGAATGTAATTAAGCCCACAAATACCTCCGGCTTTTGTAACAAAGCTGTTTTACTGCCTTTAGCAGCATGCAAGTACTTTGCCTAACACTAAGTGGTCAATACAAGAGCTTTGGCTGGTAATGACTCTGGAATCATTCACGCACAATACAACATGTCATCGAATCATGTTGCATATTTGTTTACCAGTCCTGAGATATCGCTGATTTTGATACGATGATTATTTTAAGTCTCCGTAAACAGAAGATTTGTGCTCATGCAGCTCTTCCATTACACAGCCGTGTTGTGTCACAGTGTAAGAATCACAGTTTCCTTCACTGTCTTTTTCTATGATCAGAGTATAAGACAAACAGTCATGTTAATACACTAAATAAAGAGTTGCCCATATTAGTGATTTTCCTTATAAAATCAATACCAGTCGCTATAGAGGCAAAGCAGAAAGGAAGACATTTAGTTACTGTAAAGAGGGACTTTTGCTGCAATTAAGTATGAGAAAGTCACCCTACAATATTTTTTGGATTCTACATGGAAAGCTGGTTATGCTGCCAGTTTCTTCAACATCAGTAAAGTCATCTCAACACGGTTTAACACGTTTGTCTGTGTGTTGGAGCTCTGACGACCTCATGCAGTGCATGCTGCAAAAAAATGAGGTTCCTGTTAACAAAACTACATTCCGAATCAAACATTTTTCACCCAGCTTGTGTTTGCAGTTTGGTTAAGTTTAAGGACTGAAACGACGTGGTTAGGTTTGGTAAAAGATCATGTTTGGATTTCAATAATTAACATTTATTACATCAAATTTGACATTGACTTTTGGTTTCACACAGGACATGAACATTGTTTCTTTGACCCATTATATCAACCCCAACTCCCCCCATTGTGGAAGGACTTTGATAAGAAGCATATTTGTGATACATCAAAAACAATGCAATCCCAGATATAATGTTTTTCCCCTTATAACTTAATTTACAATGTCATTTTGTTGTCCAGTAACATAATTTTTAGGAGACCAGACTGTGTTCTGGCTAGAAATGACATAATAATAAGGCAGAATTAAATGTGTTTATGAATTATAGAACAAAATAAACTGATGAAATAATGAATAAAAAATGGCCCTGTACTTTTTTCTAATTGCCAGAATAATTTTCAATAATAATAACTTTATTTTAAAACAGAGTTAGAGAACTAGGTTAAACTGTCAAAATCAGTGCTGCAGAATAAGAGATATTGTTTATAATTGAATGATTATAATTATAGTCCTTTTTCTTCCTTGTCAGAATCTGTCACCTACAATACCCACAATGCAACTTGACCGCCAACAGCTTGGTGGGACATTCAGGTGTGTTATACATGTGGCGACTCATGTAGCCTCCTGTTGCTAGCCTCAAGCAGCGATGAGGAGCGGGCTGCAGAGGTCTGGTAAGCTTCCTTTTTACTAACTGCATGAAGTCTCTTTCAGCACTAAGACAAACAGACACTGATGTGTAAAATCAGCACAATTCTCTAGAAATAGTTCTGCAAGACTGAGTTTTTTTGTCTGTTTCTCTTCTGTTGGTTTTTGCACAAGAGCCCTATAAACTGTCAGATAACATAATCATATATAATAAATATTTACAGCCGTGCATTGATACACCCTCTGTATGTACTTAAACGAGTGAAGGAATAACATCAGAGGTCCACGGCACCAGATTGAGCGTATTGTGACCTGCGATAATGCAGCAGTTGCTGCAGTATAAACATCACATGTTTGCACTGACTGTGTTAGACACACAGTTTGTTATGTCTGCTGGATATCAGGAGGTTACAATGAAAATAAAGTGCTAGCGTAGCATCCATATCACCCTCGGGATATTTGGACACAGTTTAAACTTCACTGTTTAGGCACTCGGCACTCGTGTGAAAACAGAAACTCAACTGAATTTATGAAACAGTGAATGAAAATCTCAAGTAGCAGCGTGTGTGTTGGGGTGTGTGTACGGCCTTTTGTTTAGCGTGGGTGTGTGCTTGTTTGTGAAAATTACTGGGCATTTTGTATTTCCCTGACATGGAGTATTAATAAGCAGATGTCGGAGCCGCAGCACCGGCGAGGGGGAAACCACTTGTGAGTTTAAGAGGAACAACAGAAATCTCTATGAGCCTATTAGACGCAGCATGTTTTATTTCATGTGGACTTAATTCTATCAAACCCACACTCAAGCATGCACTTATATCTGAGCTCTACATTTCCCTCAATTGGAAACATCTTCATTGAGATACATAAACATATTCAAAAGGCCTATTTCGCTCTACATTTGGATTCTGTCTGAGATCTGATTTTCCTCTCTTTGATGTTACATTCATATTCTTCCTCCTCCCCGGCAACATGTGTCCCTCGTTACATCACGTCATGCCAACGAACAATCAGTTTGTCAAAACACATCTCGGGGCTCGCAGAGAAGGGATGAGGGGAAGAATGGCTGAAACAGAAGGGACTGTCAGGAGTATTATTAAAGCAGTAACAGATAGCTGCTCTCAGCGTCGCACGGCCAGCGGCTCCAGGGGCCTCGCCCCTAGCACCTTCTCCTTGATGTTAGCACCGGGCCGCTCTGGGACCGGATCTTTGAGTGACAGCTTCAATAAGGTTAATTACAGTGGGCTGCAGGGCCCAGTTATGTTGTCTGGCGACTCCACCCACTGTGGAGCCAGAGCGACTGTGTTAACTATGGTGTTAGACCAAGGTAGGCATCAGTCAGCCACCGCTGGACCTCACAGCAGTAAACACACACACACACACACATATTCAAGCGCAGAGGAAGACACACTTCATCATCACACAAGAAGAACAGAAACTTTGATTAAAATATAACTAATATGATCATTGAAGCACTTCATGACCTCAGAGTAATGACAGCAATGTGCTTCATGATAGTTTAATATAAAAAACATTCAGTCAACTACTGCTTCAGTACAAATATGAGAAACGTGACTTCAGTGTTTCCAGTTCACAGAAAGTGTACTTTTTAATCCCCTACATTTATTTCACAGCTTTAGTTGCATTAGATTTTAAGATTCTACCCACAAAATATATGATGTGCATATAATATATGTTGCACTGTTGTGTATTAACTACCCAACAGTGTATATTTCAACAGCTACCTACACATTAATGCATCAGTAAAGTTAATATAGTCATACTTTCACACTCACAGGCAGTACTTTTTTATTTTCAGCATTTCCACTGCAGGGCTTTTGCCTGTAACAGAGTATGTTTAGAGCGCTGTAGGATGAATCCCATAACCCAGTAATGAGTCAACACGTCTGCACTTCCTGTTCACTTGTTTCGAGTCAGTGGGTTTTGTGAGTTGGTATTTGGTTCGGTGCCTGAAATACAGTCTGTGCTTATAGCACAAGCTAAAGATCATTTTCCATTTTCTTCTACGACATAAAAATACGTCAGTAAATACTCCACCCATGAGTTTTACATTTTTATGTGTCTAAAAAAATGGTGCTACAGAGGTGTTTGGGGACATTAAACATCATCATCATCATATTAGTGGTGGTGACACTGACACATAGGACTGTGGTGTGGTTCCTTTATAACGTATTATTGCTGGTCATATGTGAAGATTATGTATCCTGTAAGTATCATCACATGTATTTTTTTTTTCACAGAGCTTATTTTCTGCAATAATTGTTTATAATATAAGGGACAAATCCCATTGTGTGCTAACTTCAGGGATGGCTTCCAAAGATGTGTCAATCATGCAGCTTTTTATTGCTCCTTTATTTGAGTATCTAAGTTAATTATTATGAAGTATCAAAATAATTTTTCCTTACAAGGAGCCAGCCAGATCCTAAGGGAGCTCTTATTAATTAATTTAGTTTTGACAGCTTCATATTATCAAGTACATTGGTGTGAATCTCCTGCTCTTTTTCTGGGAATATTAAGAAAAGTGAATACATTCTTCAGGTTCACCTCTGCAATAAAACACTGTGGGAAACCCTGGATACCACTCAGCAGCACTGAAGGAGAGTCAAACAGCTTGAGCTTGATGTCGGGTATTGCAGTCATTTTGCATGATCAGTGTGTGCATGTGTGTGTTAGAGATGCCAAACTAAAGACTATCACAGTGTTTACATACAGCATCTGAACGTCTGGGGTTTGGCATGTTTACAGTTTACAGTCATGTCTTGTTGCTGCACTCAGAGTTATCACTGATTTGCCGTGCTATGTCTCAGATATTACATTTCCCACATTCAGTATGTGGTGACATTTTTATATTCTGACATTTTTAGGAGATTAAAAAACTCTTTGGCTTTCGAGTCATCGCCAGCAGCCAAACGGCTTCGCTTCCCATTAATTATAAATCAGGTGCAGTCTTGCCTTTTTATGTGAAAACTGGAAATTATGCTTAATTAGAAATCTGTTTAATGACAGTCATTAAGGCATATTGTAATTCATTATGGTATAATGTAATTATCGGTTCCTCATCACAATAACCACACCAGCATGTTGTTTCATTTATCATTACAAGGAGTTTTAGTTTGATCAAGAACCTGATGTTTTTCTGGTGCCGCGGTCGGACCACCTGATTTAGTCTGACTCTGCACAGAGGATTTAAAAAGTTTTTTTAATGCCATTCAGTCGCACACAAAGCTGCAACCTGCCGTTCTTAAATATTTGGTCTTTTTCAGTTTATTCCTCAAGCTAAGCTGGGCTGCTACATGACACATCAGCAGTCCGTAGGCTAGTCAGCCAGCCTGATGTTTGTGAAGTGGCTCAGCTGGTGTGGGAGGCTCATTCCACAGTGGTGCCAGGACTGTTTAGAGGCCTGTTGTGTCTGGAGTCTCTCAGGTCACTTTAATATCAGCCCAAGGCCTTGAATTGGCCCCCGTGTCGCTCCAGCAATTACAGGAGGATTCCCTTCGTCCGTCTTCCTCCCTCTGCTGCTCTTCCTCGCCCTGTTTCTGCTCTCCGCCACTTTGTTGTGTCTACTTAACCTCTCACAGTTCAACTTTGCTTTCTGTTTCTCCCTCACATTTCATTCCAAAAGAAGTGATGCCGAACACAAAGCATGACATAATATTCTGCGCAAAATCCTATTTACTACACCTCCAAACATGGCGTCTTTGCAGTTCCAGAAGAGATTTGAGCGCAGACTTTTAACCCCCCGAGTCCATCATCAACCTTTTCAACCATCTCTCCCTTAACTCAGTGTTTATTCTACCATTGATCTGCCAGTAAACCAAGTTCCTGTCTGTGTATTTGTGTTTAAGCAAGTCATCCCCGTGAGCTTGCGTGTATACAATAATGCTTTTAGGGGATTGGGCCCTGCGTTGGGCCTTTTAACTTCAGTCAGCGCTGCATCCTGATATCCTGGTGTGACTGGTTTGAGGGGGTAATTCACTCCACCAGAAACACAGGCTTTTAGAGGTTCCACATGTGCCTTGGCACCAGACAGAAGAGAGGCCGGTAGGTTTCATTAATTGTGGCAACATTCCTGTAGCGTTGTCAGGCGGTTTTATTAGTATTAGCTTTACCCGCAGGCTGTCATTATGCCTCATTTAGAGCCCGAACCCTTCCCATGGCTGTCGGGTCAGAACTGTTTGAGAATATTGTAAACCACCAACAACTTAATCTTTAAATTAATAACGCCAATGAATTATTAGTGACTAATTGATCCAATCAGCAAATATGAAAACAAACCTCTGAATATATTATAATCAGAACAGAGTAAATTATTTTTATCCTAAAAAGTTGCTCTAATTTTCCCATATAGGAAAGAATTTAAAATCACCTCACTGTCTCCGGGGTTTTATTTACAAAAAGCTCCAAGAATTACCACAAATTGCAAAAGAGGATTTAAAACCAAATTATGTGTACCTAATATGCTCCTTTACAGAGACGGAGTGACAAAAATATTTGCAGGTTTCCCTTGTCAAACATCCCAGCAGAAATGTCAAATGCTCCTTTAATCCCGGCAGCTCACTGGGTGGATTCATTGGAGCAATCATCCTAATAACAGTAAATCCCCAATAATTGACATGTCAAAATTACTTGCAAAAATTGACTCTTTTTTTTTCTCCCTTGACACAGACCTTTTAACAGGCCCGAGATGATCCAGCAGGTTGGAAATGAAAAGCAGATTGATTGTTCCAGCAGGCATTAACCCCTCCTCTGGTCTGATCTCCTCGGGTCAGGCCCAGCTACTGAAACAGTCGCGCTCCTGACTGGTTTGATCCGAGCCTGTTGACAAGGTCAGCTGTAACCGGCTGAGAGGTTGTCATGACTGACTGCAAAGCGCTCCTGACTCATCTGTGCAATCATTTGTCAGCATGTCATGCTGCTCAAATGAGAGGGTTGGTTGAAAAGTGGCCAAAAATCGTTGAAAATGGCAAATGATAGTCTTTTGTTGGCAGAGGATTTAAATAATAGTTCACAAATTGTTTTCAACATGTCAAAATGTCCAAATGTCCAAATTCTAAGCATATTTAATTTATGGTTTAATCAAAAATACTTTGTCTGTAAATTGAAAATATCCCAGGGAAAAGTCTGCAGTTGACAAATGATCAAGTCTGCCTTGTTACTTTTTTATTTCCGACAGTTTTGGACCTCTAATCGACATCATGTGACTGATTCGAGCACAGAAATGTGACTAGTTAGCGGTGCTTATTGTGGTCGTCTGGACATGATTTGTTTGCACCAATAAAAGCGTGCAGGAATTGTTTGTTTTTAATGACCATTTTATCCACCATGGAAGCATGAAATTTTATGTCTTTTTTCCACTCAGAACTCCAAAATCACCCCCAGAATGGGATAATGAAACCTAATTACACTTTATTAGAGATATATTTTGTTGTTTTAGTGTATGAGTAAATATTTGACTTTGATCAAGTGTGTTTATGTGCTCATTGCATGCGAGCACAAGCGTGATCTGTTTGCAACATTTTCAGCTACTCATGAAATCCTGACATCATTATGACTCGGTCAGAGGACGGCAGACTGCGTGTGCACATCGTGCTGTAAGTGGCTGCTAATTCATATTTTACCACTGTGTGTGTGTGCAGTGTGTGTGTGTGTAAGCCCAGGCTCCCTGCTCTCCTGGTGGTTCGCCGTCTCTCCGCATGCAGCTGAGATGTGAGGAGTGAATGAGGAGCACTGCTGCCTCCCATTGCAGATCAAATACACATCAGGCGGCGCAGGGACGACAAACAGTCAAAACAGAACCTGATCTCAGGGGCAATTACCAGTGTTTGCTTAATCTTTGGAACGTGCTGTCGAAAACCAGGGTCAATGACGCCGCTTGACTCTCCCTTTTTAGCTGGGGCGAGAATAGGGATTATAACTC